>JAVHLU010003221.1:0-12578 GCA_036785755.1 Colletotrichum ledebouriae
TGTAACGCTTCGGGTGGTGTGCCGTAGCGATGCAATAACCCATTGCGCCATGCGCACGCAAAAGATCCGCCATTCCGCGCACTTCGTGCCGGAATGCACCACACATGCGCTTATATGGGCCGGCCACCGGAAGCCAGTCTCTTACAAGCTATTATAGTCTATTAGGGGTTATATAGGAAAGGCGTATTATAAGCAAAGTCGAACTAGCTAAGAGCTAGGCTTATAACTATTATAATAGCTATAAGCGCTTAAGGGGAAGGTTATTATAAAGAAGGGTATATAGGATAAAGTCTATAATACAGGAGTATATATATAGGTATTTATATATTAAACTATATAGGAAGAAGTCTCTCTAAATAGGGGTATATAGACCGAAGGGATATATATACCCGCTCCGGAACGGGTGGGACCGCACGTGACTACGCAGGTAGGCCCTATCCCGCACGATAGATTTTGAACTTATCATGTTTTAACTGCCATCGAAATTAGTCCATTGAATTTCATTTTTCACGATACGATTACGAACCTGCACTGAATACTTTCCCGGGAATTGGGAGTCGAGGTATTCCTTCAGCTGACTTGAGCTGACTTTTGATGCGGAAATAGTGACATTTCCGCTGATGTCCAGTCTTTCTTGCCACCTAACCAGGGATGCTAACCGTAATTGCCTCGATATCATGAAATAAAAAGACTCAAGTCTACGCTTGAGGTTGAAATTGCTGAGGTAGAACAGTACGGTTCCGTTCAAATCGACACGATCGTGGCTCGAAGAATTCTTGTAATGGATGTGTGTGCTCGAAATTCAAACTTTTTCCGAAGTTTATGAATACAAATAACGAGAAAGACCATACTGACTGGCCGGGTGGAAGGGGGCAATAGCGTAACCACATCGCCACGAGGAAGTTGAGAAGTGAGATAACCGTAGCACCGATTTTAAAGATGACCAGACCGCTTCTGGTCTCATGTTTGTTTTTTCGAGCCAGGTGTCAATCACAATCACGCAAGCCGGAAATGCGCCTCGCCCTAACCCAACGAAATTCAAATACATCCGTCTCACCTTGATTGGATAGGACTTGAGGAAAGTAGAAATACATGCTGTGGAAAATGCGACCCAGGCGAACCAGCCAAGCGGGTGACAAAAAAACCGGCGCACTCATAACTCAGTCAATAGTACTAGTACCTCCAAAGAAGCCAATTTCATAACCAAGCAAATGTAGCATTATGTTTTGTCACCCGCCTGTCAGCCACACCTGAGCTGCATGCAGGCCACGCTGTCAGCACCACGGTGGCATGCTGATACCGCTTCGGTCTTCTGGTTGGTTACACCACTCCTCGTAACTGCACGGATTGCCTCGTCTTCAAAGCTGTTATCCGAAATTGCACCTACCGTCCTGGCTAGACTACTGTCAGAGGGAGGCACTGTTACCTCGGCTGTTCTTCATTTCGTCGGATTATCCCACGGGACTCAAACCCTGTGCTGTGCCTCCTCTCCCTCCCTGGGCTCGGATAGGACTCCACGCTTTCTTCGATTCCGGTGTGCAAATTTAGGCAGGGCATGTCATTTCTGTCAGAAAGTTGTTGTCAGATCACCCCAGTACCAAGTTCGGCATTCTATGTGGATGGGTCCTCCAGCGCGCAAGTCGACGGCGAGGCCACGGTGCAGAGCAACACCTATCCCTTCGGTTGTTGAATCGTTAGTACGTACAGCCCACCTAATTGAGCCCGATTTTATCCCTCACTATATTAGTACTCTACCTATAGGTTACTTCCATTGCTACATTATTATAAATACAGAGACTATGCCTTTACTATATATACTAGTAAAGATTGCTCATAGAATTATGATATATAAAAAGTATTATTAACTAAAGTACGTAGGATCTACTAGGCTTAAGAGGGGGTCCTATTAGCTGTTTCTCCGAATATCCATATACTAACATCATCTAGCACTCAATAGTATATATATATGTATTGAGGATAAACGTATGTGCAAATGGGCGCTTAAATGGTCTCCCGGAGCGTCCCAGCCTGGCTTACCCCGGCTACTTTCACGAGCCATGCGTTCGGCGGGGTCTACCACACGGGCGGAATGCAACCTCCGATGAGCCCATTATCTGGCCCAATCAGGGGCTTGCCCTCATTGGAAATGCGGCTTCGCATGTTCCTTGCTTGATGTAGTCGTTGCCTCGTCGGTTCTGACTGGTCTTATCAGGACTTTTATCGGCTTTTCTAAGCCCTTATTGAAACCAAGGCTGTGGTTTGGCTCTAGAGCGTGTAATAAGGCTTTCCTAAAGCGTGAAAGATGGTTGTCGCAGTTTACTGACAATGAGCAGGTGAACAAATCATAACCCATGACACTACTCCCTCTACGCAAGAGTTCGGGCGATGGGAAATGTATTTCAATCTTCAGACGCCCACATCAGCGGCCTATAGGTCGAAATCCACCCCTCTTCCCTGTGCCTTCCAGCCTTTTCGTTATCGGCCGCATGTTCACGGTTCACCTCTCCAAAGTCCATGCTTGCGACAAGATCGCAGGGCAACGAATCACCGCGTAATCCTCTTTTCTAGTCTGGCTCTCACCAGGCCTATTCAGTTCATCAGCATGGCTGGTATGCCTTGAGTTACTTTGCCAACATGGATGTCAGACTTACTTAAAATCTCACAGCTTTGGCGAGACTGTCACCGATGATGGCCACAAATCAGGTGCAAGTGCCGCAAGACTAGGTTCAACTCAGCGAGTCCAAGAAGCTTATCTTGGATGACCCTACCCGTGTTATGAAGGTGCTCGACAGGGGAGAGTGATTTCGCCTGAAGAGAGAGAATGAACGACAGGGGAGAGCGCCACCTAAGAGAAACGACCGACGGCAAGCCGATCCTGAGGACGACGACGAACACTTAGAAGACATTGCGGTCGAGCTTGATAAAGCCAAGGTTGCAAACGCCCTCGAACCTGAGAAAAAATTCATTGCTCTTCCCAAATTCGCCAAAATTATGACCTTCGACAGAGTACGTAGGATCTTGGATATGCTGGCATGCTTCAGAAAAGAATGGAACAAGGACGCTATTGCCCAAGAGATCTTTTATGGTCGCTCAGACGGTTCCAAGGGCCCCGCAGTCAAGCTTTTGGCTGTTCTTATTGGCATCGGACTGGCACAGGATCTGGACAAACACTTGAACGATGGCCTGAGAGACACCTGCTTGCCACTTCAAAATAATGTCTCTGATGAACAACAATACCTCAATTGCATACAACATGGATACCATTCTACCCTCAACCGCTACCGTCGACCTCAATTCCGCGAAAGCTTCGCTCAGTGGTCTTACACTCTGAGCGCTCCATTTATCAAATGGGAACAGCTGCGCCACTCGCACTACGTTTTAGACACAGGGGACATTATTCCGATGGAGATCATTCATAAGGTAGATCCTGAAAATGATGCATCGGATAATAGTGAGAAAGGGAATAGCTCCGGCGACGGAAACGCTTATGGGGGGTTCAGTGAGGTGTACAAGGTGAAGATACACCAAGGGCACTGGGACTTTGGGGACCACGGAGTATGACCTTCACTCTACACGACTATATAATCGTATAGCTGACTGAGACGATCAGATGCGCCATCCGCAGCACTTCTTTGCACTCAAGAAACTCACTTCCAACAGTCGACATAGCTTCAACTTGGAACTTTCATCTCTTTTGTTCACTGGACAACGGTATTCGAGAAAACATCTGATTCAACTACTGACGAGCTTCGAAGTCGTGAACCCAGCGCCAGGCGGGAGGACGACATATTATCTGCTATTCGACTGGGCTGAGGGGAGTCTTCAGAACTTTTGGCAAAACAACAGGGCCTTGGTTGGTGATAAAGGGCATTGTCGATGGATGGCTATCCAATTCTTCGAGATCTCCTATGCGCTACAGTGTGTCCATAACGACCGAGCACCTACGATACGTTATTTGGAGGATCGTGAATCAAACGAAGATCTTTATGGAAGACATGTTGACATCAAGCCAGGTAAAAGCAGGGATCTAATCTGCAAGTGTTCACGCGGTTCGCAGCTAATTCGCCCTTAGGAAACTTTCTATGGTTTCACAACTCCAGCAGCTTCCCGGGTTTATTAGCCCTTTCCGACTTCGGCCTTGGCAGGCTGCACACGCAAGTCTCCAGATCTAAGCAGGAACCAAGGAATATTGAGAGATCAGCATCCTATCGTTGCCCTGAGTTCGACCTACCGCTCGGCCAAGTTTCCCCAAGGTCCGACATCTTCAGTCTCGGCTGCGTATTTCTTGAGTATGTTACATTGTTCCTCCTCGGCTTTGATGCAGTGAAGACTGTCTTCCCCGAGAGGAGGCTTGAAAACGATGTTTACGGCTTCAATTCCGATACATTCTTTTCTATAAGGAACCAGCAAGCTTACCTCAAGCCAGCCGTGAAGGACTGGATTACAGAATTGCAAGACCATTCAAATTGCTCATGGCATCTTTGGGATCTTTTGGAAGACATCAAGAACGAGATGCTCAATCCCAATCCTAACAAAAGAATGCGCGCCAACTAGCTTACGAAGAGAATGCGGGAGCTCTTAAAAGCTTGCGATATATCATGATGCCTTTAGCATCGCCTATTCCCAGCGTAGCACGTAACTAACGTTAGCTCTAGAGTAACCTTTTTCTAGGGGTTATTCCTCTAATTATAGTTATAAGTAAATATATTATAGCTACTCTTATTATAATAGAATAAGCTCTTTAGTAACTATAAATATAGCTCTATAAGATATTTCTTAATAGTTATAAGCCTAGCTCTAACGAAACCTCTAACTACTATTTTAAAATAAGCTTTTATTATTAAAAATACTTATTAAACTTCCTCTCTCTTATTCCTTCTTTGATTTTTAATATATATTATCCTTTATTATTCTAAACTCTCTATTTCTAAATAACCTTAATTAGAATATCTTTTATTATTATTATAATAATATTATACTGCCTAATTATATATAAGAATTTTATTACTTAGTATATTATAATCTAAGCTAAAGCTTAAGCTACTAGGGTTCAGAAATATATTAACTTAAATAATTCTAAAGAATCTTTATATCTAGGTAGGATCTGATTAGAAACCTTAAGTCTTAATATATATAATATTAAATAAAACTAGGATATTGATATCTAATATTTATAAGAGAAGAGCGCTTATAATTAATATATTACTCTATTTAACTAAGAGGCTTTAAAAGAGGCTACCTCTAATATTAATTCTAGGACTACTCCTAAGTTTATTACTAAGATATAGATAATAAATAAATTATAACCCCTTTAGCTTCTAGCTACCCTAGTTATAATTAATAAGAATATTATGGATATATAGGAATAATACGTGGAATATTCTTATTTACTTATTATATAAGAATCTAAGTAAACCTATAGGAACTAAGAGTTTAAATAGATTAATTATTTAATTATAAAGATTATTACTCATAATATTATTATACTTATATATATAACACTTCTTACTAAAGGGGATATAAGTCTTTATAGCTTTATCATTAATCTTAAATATTATTATACTTTAAGTAAGGCTAGTACTCTTATTACTATTTAAGAGTAGTATATCTAAGTCCTAGAGAAAGTAAATAGGAGTATTAATTCTAGTACCTAAATTAAGAACTTTAGAAGTATTTACTTTTATATTACCTAGCTTAAGCTTCTTAAAATAAGTAACACTCTTATTTTAAAAACTTTTCTTTAAGTAATAAGTTATTACTTTATTCTTACCTAAGCTAATCTAAAGATTCTAAATACCCTTAAATAGGAGTAAGTAGGGATATTAGTTTTAAATATAAGCTAATATACTAATATATTTAAGAACCTCTTATATAAAGATATACTCTACTTAAGATTAGAAGAATAAAGCGCTAGGGGTTTTATAATACTAGCTAGCTATATAAATAAGGCTAACCTATTAAATATGCCTATAACTAGTAACTTATCTAGTAGTAAATAGTACTTATATAAGTTAAGCTATTAATAGCTAAGTATTAATTATAACTACTTAGAAGCTACTTTAACTAGATATTACTAGAAGAGCCCCTATATATTAATAATAGATATATAAGTAGCTTAGATCTATAGCTAGTTAAATAGTAACTAAGGTTTTCTTAATCTTTATATTAAACTTATTTATAAGAGCTAGCTATATGTTATACCTTATAAGAGTAAGAACTATTAAAAAAATAAAGGGGGTCATAAGCGTTTATTCAAGAAATCTAATATAGCTCTAAGCTATCCTATTAATATAGTAGTAGTTACTTTTTATATAGCCCTCTTAAATAAGATTAGGGATAATATATTTAATTTAGATAAAAAGTACTTAAGTATTTTTATAACACCCTACTTAAGACCTTATATATTATATAAGTCTATAGTTCTAGATAACTATAGAGGGATATGCCTAGTAAATAATAAGTTTCTACTTATCCCCTCTTTAATTAGGTATTATAGTAGAGAATAGGTTAATTCTAGAATAGCTTTATATCTAATTACTATAAAAGGTATATATATTATTAAGAACGCTCTTGATAGCTTAAAAAGGAAAGATATAGAGGACTTTATACTTTCTAATATAGGATATATAGAGAAACTTTATGGCCTCTGGCCACTACATAGTGATTTTACCTGCTCAAGTGGAATAGACCTTCTAACTCCGCGCCTCCTGATAATATATAGCCTTCGGTTATATAATTATAACTTTCCTAACTATAGCTATACTTATACGTGCCCTACTAGATAGCCTCACGATCTTTAACTTTATATTAATAATAACGTAGTTTTTAATTATTTAAACTACGAAACTATTGACTTTTCCTCTCGCGTACTACCCGCGCTGCTAATACCGCCTCTATTAACGCTTTATCCGCTAGAAGTTATTACTATCTTTATCCTCTTATTCAATCGGGTTAGCTAATGCCTTCGTAGCTATGCTATTATTAGTAACGCTCTCTCTATTCAGTATAAGCTATACTTACTAACGTTCGCCTAGGCTACCTAGGCTACCTCTACCTTAGTAATATAGAGGACTTACTTAAAGAAGGGCTAATCTATAGGATATATAATAACCTACTAAACTTCTACTACTAAGTTTACTTACTTAGCTCTAATACTATTATACCTTATAGAGTCCCCTATAGGGGTATTAAAGTAAGCCCTCTTAAGGGCTAGACTAATAATACGCTCTCTATATATAGCGGAGTAATTAATAAAGGAGCAGGTTTTATTAATTATATTAAGGCTAAACTCTCTAGTAACCCCCTCTATATTATTTATACTAAAGGGCGTATCTCGCTCGGGCTTAGCGTATTTATATATAAGGTCTAGTACTAATATAGTTAAGGATTTATTATAAGTTATAGGGATAAGGATAAGGAAGAGGGAGAGGTATTAGGCCCTGCCTATAGTAGAGCTTCTTATGCTTCTAGCTATAAGAACCTCTTAGGAAAAACCTCTCTAGTTAAGGAGTTACCTCTTATATAGTAGTATTTACCTTACTAGAAGGTCGACCTTTTAGGTTAAGGAGTTATCTTATATAGTAGCTTTCGTAGCACCTTGCTAGAAGGTTTAGCGAGGGCGTTTCTAGGCTATAAGAGCCTTAGTAGCCTGTTTAGGTCTAATATAATTAGCCCTAATATAGCGCGCGTCCGACTTTATGATATTTAGAGGGTTTACTTATAAGTAGTAGGAACGTATAGGGTTCTTATATTATTTTCCTTAACTAGTAGAGGGTATAGGTTAAAATACTTATATAGTATTTCCTAAATTATCCTTACGAACTAGGTGAATTTGTTATAGTCTTTTTATAAAGGGGCTGCGGCGTAATTCCGAACTTAATAGAGAACTTTTATATTAATATTATCTCTAAACTACTACTTTAAAAAATAGGTATTTAGTATTCGGGGTATAACTATATACTTTATTTTAAAACCTATAAGAATAATATTATCATTAAGAAACTTATTAAAAACATAAACCTCGCCTTTCTTAAGTATAAGCCTTGTTCCTTATACTCTATTCCTAAGTAGATCTCCTAAAGTATTAATATTCTTATTGATAATATAAACTATATACTTATAATATATAAGTATACCTCTTTTATCCTAATACTAGACTAGAGTAATAATATAATACTTTATTACCTCTAAAGTAGCTACTTTAGTCCTAAAGCTCTTAGGTACCTAGTATATACTACTTAGGGGGTGAGGATTAAGGGCCTAATACACTTATAATACTAATATTACGTAGTTATATATACTAAATAAGTAATTTTAAGACGAGTATTAGAAAGTAGAGTAATACACTCTTATTATAGAATTATATAGGATCTATTAAACTACCCTAAAGGCTTTAACTGGAACTAGTAGCTCCTTATTATTAAGAATAAATATATTAATTAGCTCTTTACTTTTCTATATATTAATAAGACCTATCGTAGTATCATACCTACTTCATATACCTTTAAGTAATAGGTATTTTAATAGAACGGACTTTTTATTTATAAGATTAGATAAGATATTAAGAGGTTAGTAATTTTACTTATAGGATATATATGATATAAGGATTAAACCTTTATAAAAGGAATCGAGGTTAAAATAACCCCTCTATATATAAAAGAACTAAATAGTAAATAGGAATAGGCTAGTTAGGAAGTTATTACTTGAATAATTAAGATACTTTCTATAGCTAGCTTACCTATAGGAATATAAGCTAGGATAAGGATAATTATAATAATAATTTATGATATAAGCCTACTTAAATATTATAACTAGCATTTATTACTATAGATTAAAGAGGAGTAGTTCTACTAGTACTCTTACTAGTAGTAGCCTAATAATGAAGTAACCCTAACTTATAACCTTCGCCCTTACTAGAGATATATATATACTTATAGCTATTATATATACCCCCTTAAGAGGGAATAAGATAGAGGAATTAATAAGAGAGACTTTAAGAGAGTATTATAGGGATATATTAGATACTTAGTAGAATATATTCTAAACCCTTATAACTTATATAAAGTCTAGATCCCTATATTATAAATAGTTTTTATTATATAGAATATAATGTTTAATAAATAGACTTTTTTATAAAGGATAAAGTGAAAGAAGCTATCCTAGAAGATATTATCTATAAAATATTAAAAGAGAGTAAAAGACTCATATTATAAGTTAACTTTAAACTTTGGATCCTAGGTATTATAAATAAGAATAAAGCTATATTAGTACTTATAACTAAATAGTTACTTATACTAACCCTTATTCTTATAACTAAGTTTTTAGATAGAGGAATCCTAAAACTTCTAAAGGGATAAGTAAGCTAGAAGGGGGGTTAGCTATTATTCCTTAATCCTATATTAGAGCTAGATAAAAGCCTAGCTCTAATAAATAGAGTAGTAAGTATAGTATATATATTAAAAATAAACTATATATATAAAGCTATTAGGGAAGTTAATTCTAAAGCGGAATAAATTAAGAATTATATTATAATTAAACTACTCCCTACTTTATAAGATATTTCTAAAATAAATAAGTATAATAAAAATAAACCTTTAGATAGGAGGCTTTTAAATCTATGAATATAGCTATACTAGGATAATAAGAAGAGGGCTAATACTAAATTAAGGTCTAACTAGGTATATAACTAGGAGGACTATAACTAAACTTATTAAGGCTAATAACTATATAATCTACTACTTAATAACTTATAACTAGGAATAATAGAGAGCAAACCCCGCTCTAGTTACTAGTATAGTACTCTATAGAGTAGGAGTAGGTATCTAGCTTCTTTAAGACTTTTATACCTAATTAATAGAAAGCCTTCTTAGAAGCTAATATAGGGTATTATACGCTCTATAGCTATATTTATATTACTATTTATAGTATAAAGCCTGCTTATATAACTATAATAATTTATAAATATCCTACTACTAATTATTATAAGCCACGCCTAGGTTAAGCCTACCTAGGCTTCTACCTAGGTTTACTACCTTAGGGAGCTACCTAGGGCTTACCCGGGGCTTACCTAGAAGTTCCCTATAGACTAGCGAAATCTCTACTAGAGAGGAAAACTTCCCTTTTTCCTCTTTAGCTTAAATAAATAGTATTATAGTAGCCTTTTATTAAATAAAGTTAGGTCTAACCCCTTATATATTTAAGCTTATTATTATAATAATAGTAATAAGTAGAGCGCTAGTCTATACTAATTGGTAAGATAGTTAATAATAATATAGCTAAAACTCGAGATAAGCTATCATAAGCTAATTTAACAGTAGTAATAGAATCCTTCTAGTAATAGTTATAAGAGGTTAAGCAGGTTAATAGCTAATATATAGCTATATAGACCCCTATAAGTACTACTAGTAAAGCCCTAGTAATACCTAGTATTATATACTAGAAGCTACTACCCCTACCCCTAAAGCTTTTAAGTAAGTAAAAGGAATATACCTCCTAAGTATAATGAATAAGGTATAAGATTGCTATTAATAGGGTATTCTATCTTATGAATATAGAGGTATAATACTTTATTAACTCCTATTTAGATACTACTCCCTAATAAGTAGTCTCTACTTTCTATAGAGCTAGGGGGGATAGTAGATAATATAACCTAGAGGACTTTATAACTTACCTTAATTAGACTTATAAGAACCCTAATATCTAATTATAAGCTATAGCCTAATTATAAACCCTCTAGTAAAAAGAGAATAAAGCCCTAGTAACCTTCTTACTAAGGCTTAAGCGAATATTAGCTAATATAAGTAATATAAACTAGCTAAGCTAAGTCTAGATCTTACTTCTAGAGGCCTCCCTTACCCCTAGGCTAAGGGGCTAGCTAATTACTATTAACTTACTAGCTAATTATAATAACTAGCTCTTTAAGGTTTAGAGTATTATATAGAAGGTAGAGCGCTAGAAGGTCTCTAAATACTACCTAGTAACTTACTAGAGACTTATTACTAAGGATACTAAGGGGGATACCTATATAACTAGTGCTATATATATATTATAAGTTAAAGAGATAAGATATTATAACTATTAAAACTCTAGGTCCTCTTTAGGTACCTCCCTAGTATAATACTAATAGCCTTAGAAAAGTATAAAGGACTCCTATACTTATTATACTTATAGAGTTAGAGGTTATATTACCTAGTATTACCCTAATAAGGAGGACTAGCTACCTAGGGTTATAACAAGAAAGACTATAAAAAAAATAATATACTATAAGGTTATAAATAATTACTAAGTAGTAGCTAATTTCTTGAAAGAAAATAATAAATTAGGAAAAGACTAACTCTAGAGCGAAATTAGGCTCTAAAGCTTACTAAGGAGGAGATATTAAGTTAGGAGGAATATAAATAGGAATAACTAGCTAATAATAAGCTTATTATTATTTAGGTTAGAGTTAATAGAGGATATATAGCTTATACCCTAGTAAATACTAGGAGTAATACCTATATAATAATTAACTTTTCCCTAGCTTAATAGTTTTATTCTCTATATATTAAGAAGAGATACTAATTTATAAGGGGGTGTATACTTAGTAGACTATTACTAGGTAATACTCTAAGTATAATAGTATTTAACTTAGAAATAAGTAGTTATACCTAGTATATCTTTATATATATAATTAATAGCTTAGACCCTGATATCCTCTTAGGGCGCCTTTAGATAGAATAGAACTAGGTTATTTATAACGCTATAGCCTACTAGGTATACTATAGGAGGGGGTAAATTAGGTTATACCTAAAGGATTAAGAAGAAACTCCCCTTATAAAAGAAATAAGGGCTATAAGGTTCCTTAATATACCTTTATTCTCTATTATCTACTAATACTTAGTAAGATAATCAAGTAAGTACTAGGAGCTTATTAGAGAGGTATTAGTATAAGCTATTAGCCTTACTAATATCAAGAAAGCTTTAAACCTAAGGCTAAAGGAGGATGAATAATACTATTTACTAAGCTAGGTATTAGAGGAGTTCCCTAACTTATTTAATCCTAATAAGGCTTATTTACTACCCCCTAGGTAACCTAGGGTAAACTACTAAATTAACTTTATACTAGGATTAGATAAAAGGGAATTACTACTCCCTTAGGGCCCTCTTTATAATATATTAAGAGAGGAGCTATTAATACTAAAGAAAACCTTATAAGACCTCCTAGATAAGGGGTTTATTAAAGCTAGTAGCTTACTTACTAGGGTATTAGTACTTTTCATAAGGAAGCTAGGTAGAGGGATTTACTTCTATATTAACTATAGGGCTCTTAATATAATTATTAAGAAAGACTACTACCCCCTCTTATTAATCTCTAAGATATTATAATAAGTAAGTATAGCTAAATAGTATATAAGGTTAGATATAATAATAGCCTTCTATAAGTTAAGAATAATAGAGAGGTATTAAGAGAGAACTATTAAGCTCGGAATTACGCCGCAGCCCCTTCGCAAAAAGACTATAACAAATTCACCTAGTTCGCAGGTATAATTCGGGAAATACTATATAGGTATTTTAACTTATACCCTCTACTAGTTAAGGAA
>JAVHLU010003222.1:0-12575 GCA_036785755.1 Colletotrichum ledebouriae
TAATAATAACAAAGATCTATATAAACTATAGCATAACCGTCTAGGTCATATAAGCTATAAATATCTTAAAAATCTTTCAGATAATACTAAAATAAATAATAACCTTATAAATAATAATAATAATAATAAGGCTATGAATATAATAAATCTTCCACCTTGTGAAGCCTGCCTTAAGGGCAAGTTTATCACTAAGGTTAATAAAAAATCAATACATAATAAAGATCTAGATTATCTAGATTATATAGCCTCAGATCTTTATAGACCTATAAGTCCTGAAACCTATGATCACTATAGGTAGTTTATAATATTTATTAATAAATATTCCTACTTTGCGTAGGGAAAACTATTAAGATATAGGACTGCAGAGTCTATTACTAAAGCCTTTAATAAGCTTAAGGCTAAAATTAATAATAATAATAATAATAAGCGTATAAGAGAATTTAATACGGATAGTGGACTAGAATTCACTGATAAGCGTATTAAAAATATATATATAAACAGTAGTATTATCCACAACATTAGACCTCCTTATACCTATGAACTAGACGGATTAATAGAGCGTATTATACGCACTATTATTAATAAAACTAGGGCTATTTTATATAACTCTAGTCTACCCTTAAACCTATGGGGTGAAGCAGTTATTGCTTCTATATATCTATATAATAGATCCCCTTATAAGGCTATTTAATATGAAACTCCCTATGAATTAAAGAATAAACGAAAGCCTAATATAAATAATATAAGGGTATAGGGTAGTTTATGCTACTATAAAAATTATAATCCGTTGATAAAGAAGCTTAACCCTAGAGCTTTAAAGGGAGCTATTATTAGTTATAGATCTAATAGTTATAAGGTCTATAATATTAATAATAAAAAGGTACAATAGTTAAGAGACGTTATTATATTAGAAAACACCTTTATTACTTAATAGAAAGAGTTACCTATATATATCAAATCCCAATTCGATAATAATACTACTGAAAGTAGTAATAAAAATAATAATAATAATAATAATAACAATACTAAGATGTCTCCCCTATATCCTAGCAATACCTCTTTACCGAATCCAACTATTGAGGCTGGTATCAATAAAGACAATAATAATAATAATAAAAATAATAATAATAAGATTCAGGATATAAATAATAATAATAATAACAATAATAACAAAATAACCAATAATAATACCAGTAATAACTAGTTGTCTAACGTTCGAGAGGACAACTATAAATTACTATCTAGACACGCTTCGGGTAGTAATTCGGAGAGTACTACTATTAATAATAATAATAGTAGAAATAATTCCAAGTTAATAATATAACTCCCCTCTATAACAGAAGAAGTTAAAAACAATATAATTCGGTTGAATATGAAGAAAGTGCACTTTTCACCCTTCAAGACGTCCCAGTCTTAAGGGAATACCTAAACTATAATAATAATAATAACGCTGAAGCTATTAATATAATAAATAATAATAACATAACTATAAACAAAGCTTTTTATATATTAGCAGCAACTACTCTTAATAAGCCAGCTACCTATAAGCAAGCAATCTGCTCTCCATATATAGATAATTAGATTCAAGCTATGCTTATAGAGATAAAACAACTTAAAGATAATAATACTTAGAATATTATACCTAAACCTAGGGGAGTTTATCCCCTGGGGGGCCGCTGGGTTTATAAAATAAAAGCAAATAATAATAATAATAATATAAAATATAAAGCCCGTTAGGTAGTTCAAGGTTTCAACCAATATATTAGTATAGATTACCTTGAGACTTTCAATATTACTTATAGACCTGAAGGCTATAGGTTTATATTAATATTTGCTATAAAGCATAACTATATATTAAAGCAGTTTAATGTTACTACTGCTTTTACCCACGCAGATATTAATAAGGATCTCTATATGAGGATACCTACTGGTTTCTCATATATTAAAAATACTAATAAATTAATATATAATAATAATAATCCAACGGATAATAGAAAGGGCTAGAACCAATAGGAACTAGAAAGATAATAAATAATATAGCTCTACCTATAAATAGGTAAGAATATTAAGAGTAGGCTTAAAAGATACGTAGAATAATTCGTAGATCTAATTAAGAGAGATTATCTAAATTAGGCGCGGATTCGCTAAGAGAATACTTAAAAACGAGGTACAGGATTATTAAAGTACTAATTATAATAATATATATACTATACTAAAGTCCGCTATACTCCTCTCCTCTACGCTCTACTCTATAATCTTCTTATAATAGGTCTATATACTAAGGGAGTTTTCTAAAGGTTATAAAGCTAAGTCTATCTTATTCTATCCTAATTATCCCCTTAAGACGTTTTATAATATTATAAAAGAGAGTCTTAAAAAATAAATAAAACTACTTTATAGAAATAATAAATAAACTCTATTTATAGATCTAATCTATTAATAATATCTTCTAAGTAGGCGATTATATTATTAAAAAGGTCCCTTAGGTTTAACTATCTTCTATTATAAGTTATATCTTAATAATAGCCTTATTACTTCTTTCTCTTTATTATACTCCTTATTTTATTCTAATCCTTAGTATAGCTAAAACTACTCGCCCTACTATACTAGGCGTAAGAAGTTATAATAATACGCTCCCTTAGGCGTATTCTACTTAATCTAATCCTACTAGTTAACTCTCTACTAGACGTAGTCTATATAGCTATAGTTATACTTATTTAAAGGACTAGGCCTCTTAGGATATAATAGTATATTTATAAGTATAGTTCTTAGGTATAGCTTAATAGTTATACTACGACTTAGTATTTATAAGACTTATAACTAAAGCTAATATCTAAGGTATTTAAGCTTATTATCTAGTATTTTAAATAAAGTAGACCTAGATAATACTAATAATTTATAAATAGGTTAAGAAATATCTACTATAGGAGATAGTATAATATTATTATTATTTCTAAAGTTTACTATATTACTGTCTATAGGTAAAGGAGTAGGAGGGTATAAAGGGAAGAAAAGTGCTTTCTTAAAATCTTCTTAGCTTAATAGGGTATCTTATAAAGCTATACTACTATTAATAGTTAAGTTATAGAACTCTATAGGAATTATAAATATATATTAAGTAACTAAGGGGATTTTAGAGTTAGAGAATAATATACGATTACTTAAGGTTATACTACTAAAACGTAGAGATAGTAATCCTTCTTAAATTAGAGCTCTAGCCTATTTAATATACTAGAGGCTATATATAAATCTATCCCTTTACTAAACTAAATTAACTATATAAGTATTAATTAATAGGAGCTTTTAGAGTTATAGAGGGGCTCCTATCTTATAATACTATATACTAAGGTTCTATATAGCTTTAATAAAGCGCTAATTACTATTCTAGTCCTATATAGAGTTATAATAAAAGTAGTAACTAGTTAACTAGTCTATAAAGATCGCAGCCTAGTAATAATTACTATAGTTTAGTAGAAAGAAGGCCCTAGTAGTATCCTAAAGATTCTTCGCCTCTGCTCTTTTAAGCTTTATAAAAGCCTTATTAATTTCTTTCCTAGGCTACTAGGCTAGTTTATAGATTAGGGTATAGATATTATAAGAGTAACCCTTAATTATAAATATAGAAAGGGCTATAACCTCTAAATTATCTAACTCCTCTTATCTTATTAGCTTCCCTTATATATTATAAAGGTTTAATAAATATTCTACCTAGGCTAAAGTTATAATAAATAGCCCTCTTCTATACTAGGTTATTAAGTAATTTATAGATTCTTAGTTCTATTATATTAAGCTCGGAATTACGCCGCAGCCCCTTTATAAAAAGACTATAATAAATTCACCTAGTTCGCAGGCATAATTCGGGAAATATTATATAGGTATTTTAACCTATACTCTCTACTAGTTAAGGAAAATAATATAGGAACCCTATATATTCCTACTACTCGCAAGCAAACCCTCGTATAAAGTTAGACGCGCGCCGCACTAGGGCTAATTATATTAGAGTTAAATAGGCTACTAAGGCTCTTATAGCCTAGAAAAGCTACTATATAAGATAACTCCTTAACCTAAAAGGTCGACCTTTTAGCAAGGTATTAAAAGTAAAAGCTATTATATAAGATAAATCCTTAACCTAAAAGGTTAACCTTCTAGTAAGGTATTATAAATACTACTATATAAGAGGTAACTCCTTAACTAAAGAGGTCTTTCCTAATAGGTTCTTATAGCTAGAAGTATAAGAAGCTCTATAAATAAGGCTTTATACCTCTTACTCTTCCTTATCCTTATCCCTTAACTATATTAGTACTAAACCCTATATATAAATATACTAAGCCCGAGCGAGGTATACCTTTTAATATAAATAAGATAGAGGGGGTTACTAGAGAGTTTAGCCTTAATATAATTAATAAAACCTACTCCTTTATTAACTACTCTATTATATATATAGAGCGTATTATTAGTATAGCCCTTAAGAGGGCTTACCTTAATACCCCTATAGGGGACTCTATAAGGTATAATAATATTAGAGCTAAGTAAGTAAACTTAGTAGTAGAAGTTTAGTGGGTTATTATATACCCTATAGAGTAGCCCTTTTTTAAGCAGGTCCTCCGTATTGCTAAGGTAGAGGTAGCCTAGGCGGCCTAGGTAAATATTAGTAAGTATAGCTTGCGCTAAATAGAGAGAGCGTTACTAACGATAGCATAGCTGCTACGAAGGCGTTAGCTAACCCGATCAAACAAGAGGACTAGCGGACGAAGCGGTAATAGAGGCGGTATTTAATAGCAGCGCGGGTAGTGCGCGAGAGGAAAAGTCGATAGTTTCGTAGTATATCTATACTTAAATAATTAAAAACCACGTTATTATCGATATAAAGTTAAAGATCGTGAGGCTATTAATAGGCACGTATAAGTGCGGCTATAGTTAGGAGAGTTATAATCACGTGACCGAAGGCTATGTATTATCAGGAGGCGCGGAGTTAGAAGGTCTATTGCACTTAAGCAGGTAAAATCACTATGCAGTAGCTAGAGGCCTTAGTTCTATTATATATATTATAGGACTACTAGTATAGGCTCGTCTTTATTTAATATAGGGTTCCCTTTAGGTCTTATAGTATTAAATACTACTAAGGTATTAGTAAGGTCAAATATAATATATCTTAGGGTAGTAGGGGCTAAGTATAGCGATATAAATAGTTTTATAGACCTAGGGCAGTTAAGATATTTTATAAAGTTAGCTAGTTATTATAAGTTATAATCCCTTTTTTACTTCTTATAGTTATTCCTTCTTTTTATATTCTAGATATTTAGTTCCTTTAATAATTATTCCTCTCTATTTAACTCTTCTAGATTAATAGGAACTATTAAACTAGTTTATAAATTAATATCTTTAAGTACTAATAGGTTAATATCTATCTTATTTAAAGAGGAAACCTCTAAGTTTATAAATCAAGGGGTATACTTAGCTATTTAATATTTAATATCTTCTTAAGCTACTCTTTTTTTAATATCTTTATCTCTTAATTTAAAGTATTAATTATATAGAATTCTATCTACTCTTAGTTAGGTCTAGTATCCTTTAGGAGGTATTTTATTAGTAAAAGCCTTTAATAAATAATTAACCTAAGCTTAATACTTTATCTTAATAAGCTACTTTAGAAGTACTAAGCTTTTAATTTATATAAAAGACCTAAGCTAATTAATAAAATAGAGACTAGAGGCTTATAATAGAGGGTTTATATATTAAAGCTCTACTAGGTATAATTATTTTATTAAAACTTCCTTAGCTTTATATCTTAGTAGAAAGCTCTTAGTAATAAATATTAGAGTTTATAGTTATTTTTTAGCTCCTCTCCTTAACTACTAATTATTATAAAACTAGTTTCTCCTATCTTATAAGTTAATTAGTAAACCTATAATAACTACCTTAGTAGACTTAGTCGCTTATAAATAAATAAGGAGTATATTAGGGGACTTAGCTTTAATTTAAGTAATTATAATATCCCTTATATCTCTATCTTTAAAATCGTTTTCTATACCTCTAATTATCTTATAGTAGAGCGGTTAGCTAGGCTTAGTAAGCCTTATAATATAGTAAGTAACTACTAAGATATCCTTAGTATATATTAGAGTTATTACTTTAAGTATACTAATAGTATTAAATATACTAGCTATAACTTATTATAAGTATAAAAGGTATATTATCTTCTCTACTAATTCTAAGGTCTTATTTTAATACTTAATAAGGATATATTTTAATATTATATTAAAAGGGTCTATCTAACTAGGGATATTATCTATCCTAGGTAGAGGGTATATATTATATTTAATTAGCTAAGGCTAGTAACTAAGCTTATTAAGAGATCTAAAGCCTAAGATATCTCTATTACTTTATCCTTATACTTAAAACCTACTTATACTTAGTTTATTAGGTATAAGTTCTATTAAAAGTCTAATTTTAAGGATAAGAACGTTTAAGGATTTTAACTCATAGATCTATATATCTAATACTTTACTATTATAAAAAATAACTTTCCCTATTATAATATATTAAGAGAATATTTATAAGGGGAAAGTATAAGTAATTTATAAACTAAAGAGCTAAATAGAAATAATATTTAAAGAAAAGGAGGAGCTATAGTATAATAATTATATTATATAATTAGTAGATAAATTAAGTTTAAAAGTAAATAATATATATATAGGGTAGAGAGAAACTAGAGGGCTCGAGGGGTAAGGAGTATATTTTTATATCTACTAATTACTTTAATAATATAGTAATTTATTAGTAGCTTATAGAAGGAATAATTAACTCTCCTCTCTTACCCTCCTTAGCTTTAATAAAGTAAAATAAACTTAGGATAAAAAACTTATAATAAATAGAATAATAAATTAGAGTAGTTATATATAGGGAAAGAATAAAGGAAATAATAATTAGTAATAGCTATTAAAACGAGTAGCCTAGTTATAAATTAAATAAATATTCTCCTCTATCCTCTATTATTAACTTCTCCCCCCTATAATAACTACCTTTAGCTAGCTACTTTAATCTTTATTTAACCCCTTTATACTTTCTTTCTTATACTTAAAAATTATATCTTCTTATTATAGCTAATTATAACTTCCTTATCTTAAGTATTAAAAATACTAATTAACCTCGCCCTTATTATCTCCTATTAGTAATAACCTTTTAAGTCCTTAGTTCTAATATCCCTATACTTGAAATAAAGAAAAATAATATACCTCTTTTTATTTAGTATTTTAATAACTAACTTTAGGTATTCTTTTCCTTCTTTTTATTATCCCTATACTCTCTAGCTAATAATTATAATTCTTAAGTAGCTATAAGCCTTATTTAGCTTTAACTTAATATCCCTAGTAATAAATACTTAGAGGTAGCTTTTATACTATAGATATTCTCTAATAAGATTACTAAGGTAATAAGGCTAGCTTTCTAAAAGGCTTATCTTAGTAAATAGGATTTTAAATAAATATTTAGAGTAACTAAGGGGTCTAGAGAATTCTATTATTAAGTCTTTATCTATACCTCTATTACTTTCCTCGCTAGCTTATAAGAGATAAAGGTTTTTTAGCGTATAGTAGCTATATATAGTTTATTTTTTTAATACTAAGGTAGTTATAATATAATACCCTATATTTACTATAAAGAGCAGGCTTATACTACTAGGAACCCTATATCTAGTATTTATATTTATAAACTATACTTAGAGTATATCTCTATACTAGGTACTCCTTATACTACCTACTTCTTTAATAAAATTTAAGAGAGTTATTTATATAATAATCTAAGTATTTATAAGCGCTATAGGTATAGAATTAAGCGTAATAATAAAGTAAGGAGGAGTAGAGAATTTAATAGTATTAAGGAGATCCTATAGACTTAAATTCTAATAAATACTATAGTTATAGCTATAGCTAAGTTTAACTTCTCGCTCCTTTATAATAAATACTATTAATAAGCCTAGGAGTATTACCCTAAAGCTAGGTTTATATACTCTTATTACCCTTTTATAATAGAGCTACCTCTAGAGTTTAACCTTATAGAAATTATAAACTACTTAGGGCTTTATATTATAAATTAAGATAGGAAAATAGGGTTTCTAGATATATTTATATAGTATATAGGGGGGGGGTAAAAAGAAAAAGAGAATAAGAAGCTAGTTAGGTTTTAATAAGAAATCGAGATAAATAATATATAAATAGGTTTATAAAGCTAATATTAAAGTATATCTAGGTATAAAAATTAATATAATCCTTTTTATATATATCCTTCTCTTTCTCTTTAGTAGAAAGTAATCTAATATTAGTAATAATCTTTTCTAAGAAAAGAAAAAGGGGGGGGGGGGTAAGAAAGGTCTACTAATATCCCTACTAGGGGCTAATAACTATAATTTTAATACCCTCTTTCCCTTTCTTTTCTTCTCTCTTATCTTTAAGTTATTAATTTTATATTTATTTTATAAGGAGGGGTAGCTTTAGTATTATTACTAGGAGGTTAAGGATCTTATATTTTCCTAAGCTTAATTACCCTATTATAACTACTAATAGATATTAAAGTTATCTAAGCTATTATTATATTAAATAGTAGCAAGGGGGTATATTTTAAATAAATAAGGAGTTATTAATACTATCTCTTACCTTTATCCCTAAAGTTTAGGAATATTATCCCTAAAATCTTAAACTTTTAAACTAAGAGATAAAAGGAAAGGAAAATTAGAATAAGTCTATAAATTATTAATTAAAATAAGTTTTAATAAAAGAAACCTTATATATCCCTTAGATCCTCTATTTTAATATACTCCTTCTCTTTCTCTTTTATTATTATAAGAATCTTAATAACTAGTTATTATATAGCTTTTAAAACCTTAATTACTTTCTCTAAATCTTTTAAATATTACTTTAATTATACTACTAAGTATAATAAATCCTCCTCTTTCTCCTAATTACTTTCCCTAGGTATTATAAGTTCTTCTTCTTTTTCCTTAAGTATATAATTATTATACTCTTTATTCCCTAGTACTAAGAAGACTTTTACTAGGTTTCTTTCTAAATTAGATTTATAAATATTTAAATTACTTAGTTCCTAATACCCTTTAGGAGCTTAAATAAATTTATAAAGCTAATTCCTATTAAATATTTTTCTAATAACCTTATTACCTATTAATATTACTAATTAATATAATAGAGCGTTTAGAGCTTATAAAAGGATATAGAAGAGGCCTTACTATAAGTAGTTAAGCTTTTTTAATAAATAACTTATTAATAGAGCCCTTAATATTAAATACTAGTACTAAATTACCTATTTCTAGCCTCTCCTTCCTTATAGTCCTCTTATATTAACTATTATAGTATTCTATAGTCTTCTTATATTAACTATTAATTATCTTTTTAGCTTATTTTCTATTTTTATTAAGTTATAGGAAGGCTTATAGATATATTTAAACCTCCTCTTCCTTTATTATTACTAAATCTTAATTAAGAACCCTCTAGGTTAGCGTTAAGGTCTTAATAGGAGTAATAAGCTTAAACTTATATAGTAAGTAGAAAGGGCTAAAGCTAGTTAAAGTATAAATATATAATTAGTCTATAAATAGGGTAGTAGTAAGGTATAGTAAAGGGTTAATATCTCTCTATCCTCTAGTCTATATTAATAATATATAAGTAATTAGCTAATAACTAGTCTTAATTATACTATTAGCCCTCGGGTTATATATAGATATTACTTTCCTCTTTATATTATATTTCTTATTAAATTTAATAATAATATCCTTATTCTCTAGTCCTCTATTAATAATAAGTTCGCTATATAATTTATAATAGTAGATAATCTCTTCTTAGATAAACTTAGTAATCTTAGCTAAAGTCGCTCTCTTAAGCTAGTAAGCTTTAGGCTATTCTATTAGTAGATCCCTTACCTTAATAAGGTATTACTTACTTACTCTCTATATATTTAATAATATCCTAGTAAAGGGTAATCCTTTTAGGGAGCTATAGGTCCTTATATTATCTATATATTAAGCTCTCCTCTTTTAGTAATTAGGGTAACTTTTTAGGGATTTACTAATCTCTATATATATACTAGCCTAGATATAGCAATTAGATAGTCTTCTAGCTATAGCTTACTTACCTTAATAACTATTCTCTTTATAAGCCTTTATAATTAGCTTCTTCTACTACTTAGGATTATTAATAACTCGTTATATTATTAGCTTTTAATTTATTAGTCTAGTAAAAAGCAGGTAGTTTTAGATATAATAATCTAACGCTCTAGTCTTAAAGTTATAATATTTTACTAGTTAAATTCCTAGAGGGCGTCTCTATATTATTAAATAATAAGTAATTTATTAAAAATATACTAAATATATTTATAAATTATTAAGAAGTATATCTAGTATATTTATTATATTACTAATAACCTCTATATTTCTTACTAGGACCTCCTCTATATATTACTTATTATTATAATATTAAGCTTAATTAAAGAAGGAACTAGCTTCTATATCTATAAAGAAGATTTATAAATTAATCTAAGAGTTAATCTCCCCCTTAGCTTCCTTATTAATAGTATTAGAAGGTCCCTAGGGTTTTTATAATAAGCTATCTGCTATTATATTCTAAATACTATAGATATATTATACTTTAAAGTTAAATATTTAAATCTATATAATCTAGTAAATAATAAGGGCTCCTAGGAGGTCTATAGCTACTTTAGTAAGTTATATAACTAATATCTAAGTATTTATCTCTAGGATAAAGTATTATTTATATAAATAATTATATACCCTCTTTAAGGCCTTTAGAATACCGCGTAATTCCTTCTTCCTAGCATTATATAATAGCTCTAGTCCTAACTAAGTGCTATTCTTAAAGCGAGAGACTACGCGCTAGTTATTAATAAATTATCCTAGGACTCTATCTTATTCTATATTACTAGTATTAACTATAAAGTAGATATCTCCTCCTTTAGGGCTATAATCTATAGCGACGAGGATTAGGGCTCTTATAAGTATTATCTTTAAGGTATCTATAGCTATTTATTACTTCTCTCTCTAGCTAAATAAGGTATCCTTCTTAAGTAAGTTAATAAGTAGCTTTATAATAGTTAAGTTCGGAATTACGCCGCAGCCCCTTCGCAAAAAGACTATAACAAATTCACCTAGTTCGTAAGTATAATTTAGGAAATACTATATAGGTATTTTAACCTATACCCTCTACTAGTTAAGGAAAATAATATAGGAACCCTATATATTCCTACTACTTATAAGCAAACCCTCTAAATATTATAAAGTTAGACGCGCGCTACACTAGGGCTAATTATATTAGAGCTAAATAGGCTACTAAGGCTCTTATAGCAACGCCCTCGCTAAACCTTCTAGTAAGGTAAAAGCTACTATATAAGATAACTCCTTAACCTAAAAGGTCAACCTTCTAGCAAAGTGCTATAAATACTACTATATAAAAGGTAACTCCTTAACTAAAGAGGTCTTTCCTAAGAGGTTCTTATAGCTAGAAGTATAAGAAGCTCTATAAGTAGGGCCTTATACCTCTCCCTCTTGCTTATCCTTATCCCTATAACTTATAATAAATCCTTAACTATATTAGCACTTAACCCTATATATAAATACGCTAAGCCTAAGCGAGGCACGTCCTTTAGTATGAATAATATAGAAGGGGTTATTAGAGAGTTTAGCCTCGATATAATTAATAAAACCTGCTCCTTTATTAACTACTCTATTATATATAGAGAGCGTATTATTAGTATAGCCCTTAAGAGGGCTTACCTTAATACCCCTATAGGGGACTCTATAAGGTATAATAATATTAGAGCTAAGTAAGTAAACTTAGTAGTAGAAGTTTAGTGGGTTATTATATACCCTATAGAGTAGCCCTTCTTCGAGTAGGTCCTCTGTATTACTAAGGCAGAGGTAGCCTAGGTAGCCTAGGCAAATATTAGTAAGTATAGCTTATGCTAACTATAATATAGAGAGAGCGTTGCTAATAATAGCATAGCTACTAGCAGATAAAGCGGTAATAGAGGCGGTATTAGCAGCGCGGGTAGTACGCAAGAGGAAAAGTCGATAGTTTTATAGTTTAAATAATTAAAAACCACGTTATTATTAATATAAAGTTAAAGATCGTGAAGCTATCTAGTATAATAGGCACGTATAAGTACGGCTATAGTTAGGAAAGGATCACGTGACCGAAGGCTATATATTATTAGGAGGCGCGGAGTTAGAAGGTCTATTATACTTAAGCAGGTAAAATCACTATGCAGTGGCCAGAGGCCAGCTTTATAATAGTAAAGTAGTCCTTTACCTAGGATCTATAGAACGTTATAATCCTAAGGAAAGCCCTTAACTCTATTAAATTAGTATAAGTAGCTTATTTATAGATCTTAACTATCTTCGCTTCCTCTAGTTAACGCCTATTAGTATTATAAATATAGCTAATAATTATTACTACTTCCTAGGCTTATTATAACTTAACTACTACTATTATATACTCTACTAGCTCTAAATTAACTAGGACTTTATTAATATTCTATAAGTATTCTAAAATAAA
>JAVHLU010003223.1:0-12573 GCA_036785755.1 Colletotrichum ledebouriae
ATTCTAAGTCTTCTAGTTTAAGGTTTTAATTAAAATTATTAAGGTAGTTAGTAACTACTACTAAGTTTTTATTTATTATTTAGCGTAGAAAAGGCCCCGTTCTTTTATAGATATAAAGGTTACTAAGTAAGTAAGAGATCGAATTGCCATGCGACGGAGGAGAAAGGTCAGGCACAGGGGACGGAGCGATCGAAACCGTTACGTGATTGACCCAGTATCTTGGCGACATCTGCTGGATTCGGACCAGGTCAAGGTGCCGTGCAAACTGGAACCCTCGATTGACTTACAGGGCAGCTCCAAGCTTTGCCAGCCCACACAGCCCTCGCCCACCGCCTGTCCGCGCATTCAATTACATACGACGAATACGTACCTGAAGAGGGGACAATTTCATCACCTCTCATCTCCAGAACACCAACATTGCGCGCCCTGGCCCGATCAAGATTTCCAGTCATGGACACGCGAACCCGCCTGCTTCAAGTAACCCGCAGTGCTCTGCCAATCCTTTCTCAATTCGAACTGGCCTCAGTTGGAGGCTGGCACTGTGTCGCAACTGATCGACGAGTTGCCTTGCTCACAGGGACGTCACAACGCGCAAGCCAATCATTGGGGTCAATTATCCGATCATCCACGGCGCCCTCGACTTGGAGCTTATCTTGGACATTTCCTCCAGCTTCCTTCCCTGCCAGCAAGCCAAGAACAAGGACGACTTCAATAGACCTTGGATTAGAACTTCGGCTGGCAAAAATAGGGAACGCAAGAACTCGACGTCAGCAAGCCACGAAGTTGCCCAGTATTTCCTCAGCTCGGTGGATCCCACATTACCGACAGAGGGAAATTCCTTTCCGTGACTGGACAAGGCTGCCGCACAACCGCATCGACGCCGCCATGCTTGACTCATAGCCCGACATCTAGTGTCGGGGGAGGCCTGTTTGCCATGGCGAATATCCGGTACATACCGGCCGCTATCCGTCCTCGGTGATTGACCGTCGACGGCGACTTCAAGGGGAAAATGGTGATCCGGAATATTTTTGGTCTTCGCCAAACAAACACGGTATGTCACTGGGTAGCAGGACGCTTGTCCATTAGCGGCCGAGGCAACCTCACGTCCCGAGGAAACAAAGAGTAGGACACAGGATCGAAAGTTAGCTCTACAGCCTGTCACAACTTCGTTTCGTTGGTAACGACGACAGCTACGCATTCGGTGCTCCGAAGACAGTGACACCCGCACATGATGGTGCTGGACGCAATGGCAAGCTCAAGATGTCGCACCCAAAGAGGGACCAAGAAAAAGCCCTCAGAAGTCTTCTGGTGCCTTTTTTGCCACCCATGTTCAGCCACATAGGGGTAATTCAGCCCTCAGAAGTCTGTGGGCTTGTCGAAGAAGAACGTGGCAGAAACAGGGTCTCTCCAACAGAAACCACTGCTGTAAGGAAAGCGGTCTGGCCGCTTTGGTTGGGGTCCTGGTTGCGCTTTGAGTGAACGATGCTGTCACTATCGTTCCTCATGGATTCGAAGACCTGCAGAAGCGGAGCAGAGGGATAACCCCTACCCTCCTTTGCCGGTCCACGCCAGCCGCAACGAATTACCCCAAAAGCGCAGCCAAGCCCAACCTCGGGGCGCCAGGCCTCTGCCATTCGACCTTATCCTTGCTAGCCGCAACAACTAAAACGAGCCCAACACTCGCTAATACCCCGCCGCCGAGTCTGGTTATTACAACTATAGTTTTTTGGTATTGCGACTATAATATGATCTCTAAGCGTACCTCTCTATACTGCAATTTCGCTAAATATAGGTTTAGCCTACTTTATTAGCTAAATTTAGTATAAGGTAATACTAGTACTAAATTTTCATAGGAGTACCTAGTTATGCTATTATTTATTTATTTTAGAGCTTATAATCTTATATATAGTGTTTTATATAGTATTTTCTATATTAAAATAGTACTAAATACCCCTCTACTAACTAACCTTCTTATAGAGCGATAAGATATATAGGAAGAAGGCTTTATCTCTATATAAAAATAGGCGCGAGAAGAGCACTTTATTATTATTAAGTATTACGCTACTAATAAATACGCTAAAACTAGTTAGTACTAACGTATTAAACTTCGTTATAATTAAAGTGGTATATATATTAATTAAGTAATACTTAGTAAAAAAAAGATAGCTATTATATTAATAGGTTATAATTAGGTTTATATACTTTCTCTAGCTACTTATAATAGAGGTATATAGAGGGTTTAAGCTATAAGAGGCTATATTAACTATAACTACCTCGGATTTCTTAATCCCTCTACCTACCTAGCGTACTAAAAAATAGATAATACTATTAGTAAGTTAGTTAATAAGTTAGCTAAGGGAGCGACATAGACCTTATAATAGTTATAGTTAGTAGTAAAGGTAGCGGCGGTAGAGATCTCCTCTATATAGTAGGATATTTATAATCGCTTAGTAAAGTCGCGCTAGTAGGCCTATAGCTTATATATAATAACTAGGTAGTTACTAAAAACTCTATTAGATTGGAATATTTAGTACTAGGTTGAATTTAATAATAAATACTACTTCTACTAGCTTATTTTTACCCTTAACTAGTCCCTTAAGATATAAGTAAAAAATCCTAACGTTCTATTAATAGATATAACCTATAATATTAGTTAGCTTTAGCCCTTATTTCTTTATTATTTTACTATATAATAATATATTTTTTATAAGTAAATCGCTTTAACTTACTTTTATTTAAAGTAATTAGCGTTAGTATAACGAACTTAACCTTTCTAATCGTATATACCCTTAGGCTATATAAGGATAAAGCGTATTTTATATAATATATTTAGTAACTTAAGGATCTCTAGTAAGAGCGAAAAATCTATTAATTATACGCTATTTTAACTAACTTTAACTAGGCCCTAAAAAACGGCCTTGTTATAGTATTACTAGAGATCTAATAATAGCTCTATTTATAATATATAATAAAAAACGTTATAAAGGGTATAAAAGAGAAGTAGCGAGGCGAAAATAACGCGTTTATTAGTATTAATAAGGATAGAATAATTAAGTAAATAGTAGTAGAAGACGAAACCTATGTCACGAATAGCGAATGGGTAAAGGTTGACACACTTCAATTGCGCTATATTAAGTGGATTCTGCGTTAAAGAAGGAGAAAGTCTAACTATAGGCTAGCGTAGCCCTAGAAGGCTAAAGAGTCGCTTAGTAATCACGTAACCTGCAAGTCACGTGACCCGTAAGTCACGTGACCCGTAAGTCACGTGACCCGTAAGTCACGTGACCTATAAGTTATATAACCTGAAATTTAGGGAGGTCTAACCTAGCGCTATAATATTACCCCCCCCTTTACTAGCGTTGCTATCTATAGTAACTAATCTATTACTAGATAAGTATTCCTCTTTATCTATGCTTACGCTAGGGCGTTATTATTATCTATAGTAGCGGGGTCCTTATCTCGCGTAGTAGCTAAGAGCTAAGCTAAAAGGTATTTTAATAGTCCCGCTACTATTAAGTTAGTAATATAGAAGTCTTATAGCGCTATAGGGGTATACTTAAAACTCTTAGTATTATATTAAGTAGGATTATAGTTATAACCCTTCTAATTAGCGCGATATTATAACTATCTTTAGTATAACTAGCTAGTAGTTATATATATATAACCTTATATTCTAGCTTATAATTAAACTTAATAAGGGGTAGTAGGGTTTTAAACTAGCTTAGAAGAGGATTACTAGTAACCTTCTAGAGCTTACTTAAGTAGAATATAGAGTAGTAGTTATATTCTTTTAATAGGTCTAGTATCTATATCCCCCCGGGCTTTATAGCCTTAATTAGCTATAAGCTATCCTATAATATTAATAGCTTTAAAGAGTTTTCTTAGCGCTATCCCTCTATTAATATATAAATAGAGTTACTTATAGCTAAGTTATTAAGTTAGTAGTAGTAATTTATAGCGTAGGTATAATATTACTAAGCTATAGCTATATTCCCTTTTATAATATCTTAAACGCTATAGAGGTTTTATACTAACTACTAGGCGTCGCCCTAGTTAATCTTTTCCTTAGTTATTAAGAGCTTCTATATATATTAGTCCTAGTTAAACCTTATTTATAGTAGGTATCCTCGCTTAATTTTAAATAGTATAAGCCTTATAGTTTTATTTAGTAATACTACTTAAGCGAAGTTTATAGTAGGGAGTATTTCGCTCTAGTTATCTTAAAATTAGTTTATTTATAGATATAAGTATTAAGTTAGGTATTAGTTAAGAATTTCTATTTACTTATCGGTTTTAGTATAACTTACTATACTTAACTATATAGTTATACTATATATCTTATAGAGCTCGTTCTAGAAGTTAGAAGTAAACTAAGGGCCTTTATTAGATATAATTATAATAGGGAAACCTATATACTAGAAGATATAAGTATAATATAGCTAGGTAAGGTCCTATATTATAATAGTCTTATAGCAAGGGAGGGAGACTATCTTCTTAGAGAGGTAGTATATTATAATAAATATATTATTATACCTATAGTAGTTAGATAGGTAGGATATAAAATCTATTATAATATGCTCCTAAGGGTAGTCTAGTATTAGTAGGGGTTTTAACTTACCTAGAGGCTTATCTCTTAGCTTCTATACTTAGTAGTAGGTATAGTAGTTATAAATATACTACTTAATATTAGTAGTTAGGTAGGGCTAGTAGTAGCGTTCCTTTAGGAGTTTAATAATCTTATTCCGACCTAGGTATACTATAAGCTTATAAATATAAGCTTTATAGACTAACTTTATATATAAGTCTTCTTCCTCTAGTATTATAAGCTTCTTATCTATAGTTAGGAGCCCTTCTTATATTCTCTAGCGTTCTTTTTTAATAGCTATAAGTACTTTTAGTAGCTAGAGCAATAGTATATTAGGTTTATAATTTAACTAAAGGATATACTTAACTAGGAGATAACCTTTTAACTTATCCTCTAGCTCTAAAGCGTTAATAGTTATTATAGGGCAACTTAGAGCAGATTTAAGTAGTTAGTATAGTTTACTTATTACTTCTAGGGATAAGTAAGTAAGTAGTAATAGCACCTAGGTATAGTTAGACTTATAAATAGCTTATTATATTTAAAGGTCTTTATTCTTTTATAAGAGGGTATTAGCTAGTACGTTTTCACACCCTAGGTAGTACTAGATATAGAAGTTAAAGCTAGCTAAGATATCTAATTAGTAGGCTTAGTAGATTTTTAGGAGCTACTTAGTTATAAAGTAGAGTAGTAGTTAGTAATCTATAATAACCTTAAAACGCTAGGTAGCTATAGAGAGTTTAGCTCTCTACTCCTCTAGTACTAGAATAATTACTATTATCTCGTAGTTATAGATAGGGTAGTTTATCTCTATTAGTAATATTATTTTTAAGAAATAAGCTATAGGGTATTATAAGCTATTATTAGTTTATTATTAGAGGAGGGTAGTAGTATAAACTAATTTAGAGGTATCTATCTTAACTCAGGTAGGTAGTTCGGGCTTCTAGTAGTATAGGATAGGGGCTAATATTAGGGCCTCTTTTAGCGTTATAAATACTACTATATAGTTACTATTAAAGTTAAATTAGGTGCTTTTAGCTATAAGTTTAGTAAGTAGCCTAGCGATCTTCTTATAATTCGTAACGAATTAGTAGTAGAAGTTATAGAACCCTAAGAAGGACTAAACGCTACGTACTATAGTTAGTAGCTACTAGTCCCTTATTATAGAAACCTTCTTAGGGTTAGGGCTAATCCCTTTAGTTATAATAATAAACCTAAGGTAGCGCGTTATAGTTATACTAAATTCGCACTTCTTAATATTAGCTTAAAGCCCTGCTTAGTATAGCTAATTAAGGACCTTTCTAATATATTCTTTATACTAGAGGGGGTCCTCTAAGTAAACTAGGATATTATCTATATATACTATATAGAAGTCGTCTAGGTATTCTATAAGCGTGTTATTTATATATTATTAGTATATCGCTAGGCTATTATAGAGCTTAAAGGGTAGAACCTTATACTTATAGGAGCTATAGCAGGTATAGAACGTTATTAAGTCCTCTAAGTCGGGGTAGATATAGATTTAGTAAAACGCCTAGTAGATATTAATCTTTATAAATAACTTAGCTTAGCTAATTTAACTTAGCGTTTTATTAATTAAGAGTAGCGGGTACTAATCCTTCTTAGTAAATCCGTTTAGCTTTTAAAAGTTAATATAAAACCTTAAGTATTTATTAGCTTTTTAAATAAATAGTATTAGGGATATAAATAGAGTATTACCTAGCGCTATAAAGCCCTTTTTTAGGTTCTTAAGGAGATATTATTAAGTAGCCTCGAGTTCTAATAAGGATTATTTATATAATAAATAAAAAGTTAGCTACTCTTTTATACTAAGCTCTAGTTTAATCTAGTAGTTATAAGAGTAATAAGGAAGTAAGGTATTACTAGCTATCTTACTAAAGTAGTCCCTCTAGCCCTAAAGATAGGGGGGGAGTCTCTCCTTAATTAGTTATTAATTTTTAGCTTTATTAACCTCTAGTAAGCTAATACCTCTTTCTTCTTCCTCTCGCTTATCTATAATTATTAGATCGAGCTTATATAGCGATATAGAGCCTAATTTAATATTAATATATCTTAGGTTCCTCTTAAACCCTATAGCGCTAATAAGCGCTATATTAAGATTCCTCCTTACTTACTAGGCCTTAGGGGTAAGGGGTTTAGGCTTCTAATACTATATAGGCTAGGTCTAATCTATAGTTAATACTCCTTTTAATATTATATTTATTTTCTATAAGTTATTATTATATCCTAAGTCCCTAGGCGTGCTGCTTTATTATAGAATTTTTATAAGGGCTTTTATCTTACTTACTATAGCTTTCTAGGTATTATATAGCTATTCCTTAGCTTTAAATATAGCTTAGTAGCATTTAGTATTAAGTTAATACTCTATATTAATTTTAGTAGGTTAGAGGAGGTCCTTAGTATCTTATATAATTATTTAGGGGAGTTCCTAGGCTATAGGGGTATCGCTTAGTTAGTATAAGCGCTAATAGCGCATATCTATACTAATATTATAGTAATTAAACTATAAGTAGCTAAGGATAAGATTATATCTCCCTATATTAAGTTAGAGGAGGGGTATTTATATTAATTCTTAGCGGTCTACTTATATATAAGTTATCTATACCTTAGTTATAATATCTAATAGCTTTCTATTAAAATTAGTAGCTAGGATAAGATATTATAGCTTATTATATTAAGCGTAGTAAAAGTCCCTTAATAAGGGGGTTATATAAGTATTTATAAAAGCGTAGCTATTTACTCTAATATTAAGAAGGGCCTTAAGGTAAATACTATATCTATTATAAACTAGGACTAACTCTTTCTCTAGTAGCTTACTACTAATTAGTTATTATAAGTTAATAGATATTATTACTAATTACTAATCTCTTTAGGTCTCCCCTAATAAGAAGTCTATTTTTACTAGGGGCTCTAGTTTTCTACTAGCTCTAGGTTATTACTAGTAGCCTTAATAAGCTTAGTAATACTTATAATAGCTCTAGCCCTCTTATAGGGGTAATCCTATAAGGTATAGCTAGTATTACTATAGATAAAGCAGGCGCTCTAGTCGCAGAGCTTCTTATATAAAGCCTTAGGGATATAGCCCTAGTTAGTATAGGCTTAAGTATAAGGGTTCCCTCTACTAGAAGGTTTAGTATAGGCTACTAGGGCGGGGCTTTATATAGTAATTTAGTTAGCTAAATAGGTATTAGGAGGCGCTATAATATAAGCTATAGTATAGACCTAGGTAGTATAGTCCTAGAAGTTAAGGGTACTATTTATATAATAAATAGAGTACTAGTTCTAGAGAGAGGTAGGTAGCTTCTTATAGAACTTCTAGCGCTACTAAGATTCTAGGAGCTTAGCCTTATAAGTAAGTTTAGTAAAAGTTACTTACTTAACCTAAATATCCTTAAATAAGATAGTAAGGGTATTAAGCTTTATCTAGGCCTTATTATACTAAACTAGGTTTATAAAGATACCTTTTAGCTCTTTAATAAGCTATTCTACTATAGTAATTTAAGGGGGGTTACTTAAGAGGAGAGGGGATAGAATATTATAAGTAATTCCTCTAAGGTGCGAGAGTATATACTTAAAGCGTTAGGATTTACGATAATACTCCTTATTATTAAGATATATCTTAATATAAAAAAGCTAGGTATTAAACTTTAGGTACTTAGGATTAGTACCCTTAGTACTTATAAAGATAGGGACTTTAGGTATCTTAGTAGGGCGGGTATTACTATAGCTAGTAGTTAATATAAGTAAGCTAGAGCAGACCTAACTCTTAAGGTATATTATTTAATTAAGGATTACCTAAAGCGTAGCGCTATAGTTACTAGAGAGAGGACTTATAGGGGGGGGTATAGTAGTTATATTATATTTAAAGCGCTAAAGTAGGGCTTTATTAATATCCCTTACTTTATTACGCTCTTCTATAATAATAATAGCGTTATATTAGGCCTAATTACGCTCCTCTTAGTAATACTTAAGTATAGCGGATTGCCTAGTGTTATTAATAGTAATATAGGTATCCTCTAAGCGCTCCTAGAGCTCTTAATTTTTATATTCTAGGTATAGAGCTATATTATATAGTATATAAAGGTTATTACTAATAGTAATATATCTAATATATAAGGCTTAGGACTTAGTACCTTAAGTAGCCCTTTTTATAAGCTAGTCTTAAATTTAAATAAGGGTTAAGTCGGGGTTATTCTAAAATAGCTATATTATATTATTAAGGGTAAGAGTAATCTTCTAGCCCTTACTTAGGTAATTATAGTTAATAACGAGGAGGTTAGGGAACTTCTATAGCTTAGTAATAGCGCTCTAAGCTAAGCTCTTATATCCCTTTATATTAAGGTTTATAAATAGGCTTTTAATAAGCTACTTATATATAGGTTTATTCGGGTTAAAAACCTTTAGGTTTTTATATAGGGGAGTATTATAATTAGGTAGCGCGGTATAGTAATATTAAAGAGTTTTAATATAAAGCTCTAGGAGCTTTCTAATATTAAGTATAAGCGCGGTCGTAGCTTTCTAGCTATAACTAGCTAGTTATAACTTATTTAGTATATTAATAATAAAGTAGAGGGGGGGTATTAATTAATTTTAGGTTAGTTAGTTAGTATAGATTAGTTAGCTTAGCGCTTAGTTAGGTATTATACTCGCGTTAGTTAATTAATAGGGTTAGAGTAGTAGTTAGCTAAGATATTATATTTCTATCTCTAGAGAATAGATAGATAAATATAGTATAATATTATAAATAGTAAATAGGTAAATATTAATATACTTTAATTACGCTATATTAAGTAGATTCTATATTAAAGAAGGAGAAAGTTTAACTATAGGCTAGCGTAGCCCCGGAAGGTTAAAGAGTCGCTTAGTGATTACATAACCCGCAAGTCACGTGACCTATAAGTTACGTGACCCGAAATTCAGGGAGGTCTAACCCAGCGCCGTGACACCTAACTTACCTTACTATTAATAGCTAACTTAAGGTATAGTAATTTTATTTATAACTAAGTAGGTATACTTAACGCGTTTAAGAAGGTTACCCACGCTAAAACTAATAAAAGGTGCTAAAATAGGTACTTATAGCTTTATAAAGAGTTTTCTAATTAAAAAGATAAGTAAATAACGCGTTTTTTTACCCTACTTAAGGCTTTTTTTACTTATCTAAATTACTAGTAATCCTTACCTATTTTAACAATACTTACTAGCTATAGAGGGCTAAGTAGTATATTTATATAACGAGAGAGTACTATAACTATAGCCTAAAAGTAACCTCTCGTACTAAGTCTACCTACTACGAGTTAAAGAGTTAGCTTATAAACCCGAATATTAATTCATTTAAGTTATTTAGCGCAATTAACTATATAGTTATTACGAAGAGCGACTCCTACTATACCTCCTTAGCATAAGAGATTAGTCGCGTACTAGACTACTACTACTATTATTTACTCTTTAAAGACCTTAACGCGTAGGTATTTTATAAGGCGAGAGATCTTATATATATATAGTTTTAGATAGCTAAAAAACGAGCCCTCGACCCTTTAATTATTTATACTAGTTATAGTATAAGAATACCGAAGGTATATCTAAAACATTCTATAATAATCTTATAAGGTTTATATAAACCTTAATAAATACCTACCTATATATATAGTTATATACCTATATAATATCTCTTTAATAATACTTTAATAACCATAAAATATAAAATAATAACTATTGAGCTTGGAATTACGCCGCAGCCCCTTCGCAAAAAGACTATAATAAATTTACCTAGTTCGTAGGTATAATTCGGGAAATATTATATAGGTATTTTAACCTATACCCTCTACTAGTTAAGGAAAATAATATAGGAACCCTATACGTTCCTACTACTTATAAGTAAACCCTCTAAATATTATTATATAAAGTCGGATACGCGCTATACTAGGGCTAATTATATTAGAGCTAAATAGGCTACTAAGGCTCTCGTAGTAATACCCTCGCTAAACCTTCTAGTAAGGTAAAGGCTACTATATAAGATAACTCCTTAACTTAAAAGGTCGACCTTCTAGTAAGGTGCTACGAATACTATTATATAAGAGGTAACTCCTTAACTAAAGAGGTCTTTCCTAAGAGGTTCTTATAGCTAGAAGTATAAGAAGCTCTGCTACTATAAGTAGGGCTTTATACCTCTCCCTCTTCCTTATCCTTATCTAACCTATAATAAATCCTTAACTATATTAATACTAGACCTTATATATAAATATACTAAGCCTAAGCGAGGTATACCCTTTAGTATAAATAATATAGAGGGGATTACTAGAGAGTTTAGCCTCGATATAATTAATAAAACCCGCTCCTTTATTAACTACTCTACTATATATAGAGAGCGTATTATTAATATAGCCCTTAAGAGGGCTTACCTTAATACCCCTATAGGGGACTTTATAAGGTATAATAGTATTAGAGCTAAGTAAGTAAACTTAGTAGTAGAAGTTTAGCGGGTTATTATATACCCTATAGAGTAGCCCTTTTTTAAGTAAGTCCTCCGTATTACTAAGGTAGAGGTAGCTTACGCAGCCTAGGCGAACGTTAGTAAGTATAGCTTATGCTAACTAATAGAGAGAGCGTTGCTAATAACGGTATAGCTAGTAGATGAAGTAGTGATAGAGGTAGTATTAGTAGCGCGGGTAGTGCGCGAGAGGAAAAGTTAATAGTTTTATAGTTTAATTAATCAAAAACCACGTTATTATCATATAAAGTTAAAGATTATAAGGCTATGGGCACGTATAAGTGCGGCTATAGTTAGGAGAGTTATAATTATATAACTAAAGGCTATATATTATTAGGAGGCGCGGAGTTAGAAGGTCTGTTGCACTTAAGCAGGTAAAATCACTATGCAGTGGCCAGAGGCCAAATAATAACTATAAAGGTATTTCCTTTATGGAATAAATACTTTAAAAATCTATATAAATTCTAATAAAAGCAATAACCTTATATATATATTTATAATCCTTAGCTTTATAGGTATAAATATATAGAAACTGCGCACGGACCACATAGTGATCTAAGCGCGATTTCTACTTAATAAGCTACTGCTTTATAGTTACGTTTTAGAATATCTTACCCCTCACTTCGTGAGGGTAAGATTTATAACTTAGAAATAATATTATTAATACTATTAATATTTAACGATTTCTCTATTAATTAATTCTAGGAAAAATACCTCCTTATGCTTAAATTTATTAGCTTCTATTACTATACTACTTAGCCTATTAATATTTATTATTTAGGCTGTTTTACCGCCCCTTTTGCTACTTATATACCTATCCTTATAGGTTATAAGCCTAGCTTAAACCTTTTCAATAACCTCGCGCCTATTTAACCTCCTTAAAACTATAATAAATACCTCAAACCTATACTCTACCTAAAGGTTACCTATTTAGGGTATTCGTTTAATAGATATAGCCTTTATACTCCCTACGTAGAGTTAGAGATACTAGTAGGACTAGTTTGCCAGCTTCGAGACCGATACCTTCTATATAAAGCTATTTAGAACCCCGAAATATTCGATTATACTACTATTAATACTACCTCGAAACGAGAGGATATATTAGCTAAGCTATTTAACCTTGCCTTAGCTAATTACTTATACGATTTATCCCTAAGCCTATAAAGCTCTTAGTTTACCTATATCTATACTGCTTCATAATCGAGGCCTAATATAGGCTATATACCGTCAGTTATCCTAACTATTAAAGGGTCTACTACTACTTAACTTCAAGACCCTGAAAGAGGAATAAAAGAGGAGGAATAATAACGAGTTAAACCTATAGCCTCTAGGTTTCAAGTATATATATATATATCAATAACAAAGCTATAGTTAATACTACTAAGCTATATAACTATCTTATCTTACTATTATGATCTCTATACTATATTAGAGCTTATATATTATACTCCTAAAGTTATTATAATGTCTAATTTAAAAGTAT
>JAVHLU010003224.1:0-12558 GCA_036785755.1 Colletotrichum ledebouriae
ACTTTCTATTGCTTTAGAGGGTTACTAACTATATACTATTTCGCTTATTATAAGCTCCCTTATAACTTAGTATAGGATATACTACTATACTATAATAACCCTAGCTCTAAGCGAGTCCTCTAGGTTAGTAACCTCTTACTAAGCGTTCTCTATATCTTCCCTTACTCTTTAGTATTAAGTTATTATAGCTACTATAGTTATAATAATATTAGTATACTATAGAGCGCTACGCTAACTAGAGACGAAGGTATCTCTACCTCTAGAGCTATCTATCTAGAAGGGGTATTATTTTATACTAGCCCTTATAATATTAATAAATACTCTTAAGGTCTCTATATTACTTTATAGAGTAGTAATACTTATCTAGAGGTCTACTAGTAGGTTACTAATAAACCCTAGCTTCCTTATTAGGGTTAGGAGTATATTATTATATTTTACCTCCCCCTCTATATAATCTAGCCTCCTAGATAGCCTATTTACTAGGTTTATAACCCCTAACTTATACTCTAGGTTAAAGTTAAATACTAAGAGTTTATATACCTATCTAGCGAGCCTTCCCTAAAGGTCCCGCGCTAATATACTAATAACTCCCTTTAGCGCCTAGTAGTCTATTAGGACTATAAACTTTTTTAATATACTTTAAAAGTAGTAAGCTTAGTAATCTAGGCTTTTAATTATAGCGAGAAGCTCCTATTAGCTTACTCCTTAATACTACTTAGTATTACTAAGCTTCTATAAATAGTAAGTAACTAGTTACTACTAGCTATTAATATATTATAATAAGATATTAGATATAGCCTTTATAGAAGTATCTATTTTAACCCTTATTTTATAAGTTAGGTCCTAATATTAGAAAATAATTACTAAGTAGAAGGTAGCTTAGAGCTATTTAAAGGCCTATTAGGCCTCTTCTAGCTAGTAAAATTTACTTCCCTTCTTACTATTCTTACTACTTTTTAGTAGGGATATTATAGGGGCTATAATACCTAAATAGCTTATAATAAACTTATAGTAGAAGTTATAGAATCCTAGGAAGACTTAGATCTCCTAGTAGGTCTTAGGTAGCTTCTATTTAGTAATAGCTTAGATATAGGTTTAGTTTATTAATATACCTTTAGGCGTAATAATATACCCTAGGAACTCTACTTATTATTAATAGAAACTATACTTACTAAGCTTAGTATATAGCGCTTACTAGTAAAGCTTATAGAGTACTTACTAAAGGTTTTTTATATATTACTCTCTTATCTTAAAATAGATTATAATATTATCTATATAAGTAATATAATAAGTATCTAATAGCTTAGCGAGCGCTTAGTAAATATACGCCTAGAACGTCGCTAGGGCGTTTATAAGTCTAAATAGTATAATAATATATTTAAAATACCTATAATAAGTCCTAAAAGCTATCTTCTAGTAGTCTTCTAGCTTAATATAGATATAGTAGTATATATCTTAAAGGTTGATTTTTAAGATCTATTTCGCTCCCTAAAGCTTATTTAATAGCTTACTAATAAGGGGAAGTAGATATTAATTCTTTAGTATTACCTTATTAAAGCCTTAATAATCTATATAAAAGTATAAGGATCTATCCTTCTTAGGTATAAAGAAAATAGGGGCGCTTACCTCGCTTATTAAGGGTTAAATCCGCCCTATTACTTAGTTATTAGTAATATATTAGTAGAGCTCCTCTAGCTAGTACTTATTTAATAAGTAGATAGGCTTATATAGAGGTTTCTTCCCTTTAACTAAGTTAATAGTATATTCTATACCCTCTAGGGCTAGGTATTCCTTTATTAACTACTTATTAAACGTCGCTTATTTATTATATAGCTCTAGTAGTAATTCTACTTTACCCTCTAAAGCGTCCTCTTTACCTAGGGCCTCTATTAGTAGCTTATAGGGGGTAATATTCCCTAAAACGTATATAATATAGGCCTTCTAGCTATTCTCTATAATCTCTTATATAAATACTAATAACTTAGTAATACTAAGGCGTTTATATCCCTAGGTATTCGTCTAGGTATTAATTATAATACCCTCCTTACTTATAGAGTATTATAATAAGAGGAGGTCCCCTACCCCTTTAGGGCGGGGAGCCTTAGCGAATAGTTACTATATTTTCCTTAGTTATCCCCTCGAGTTAATAAGGAAGAATATTAACTAGTATATATTTTAGCCCGTTATAGAGGACCTATTAAACCCTTCTAATATAGGGGTATACGTTACTATAGGTTATAGTTATAGGGACTTTACTAGTTAACTACTAATAATATCAACTTATAAATAGGAGTTTATATCTACTACTATTTCTTATTTAGTAATATTCTAGAGAATAATCGCCTATCCTTTTATATTATCTCCTTTTAGGAAAGTATCTAGTTTTAATATAAGTATAGGAGTTATTAATATAATCCCCCGGCTTACTCTTTTTCTAATAGGTCGAGGTCCTCTACCTCCCTTATTAATTAGATTATATTAACCCTTACTTTATTAGTAAATACTTAGTATCTTACTAGTATTTTATTTATACTTTATTATTTATCCGGGTAGTTTACCCTCTTATACCCCTTCTTCTTATAGCTAAAGTATACTAAGGGGTTAGATATTATAAGTTATATACTAGGGCTAAATATAGGCTAGCTCTAGTTAGGTCCCTATATTATAGCGCTAGCTAATTAGTAAGGTATTAGGCTTTAAGAACCTCGCGTAGTCCTATAACTAGAGCCCTACTAGCCTGCTTTTTAGCTCGCCCTCGTTATAGGGGGTACCTTTAGTATATACTCCTTACCTATATACTACTTCCTACTTTCGCTCTATAGGGCCTTACTACCTTATTAGTAATATATCTCCTATAAGTATTCCGCTTCTATAATAACGTCTCTTAGTCTCTATATCTTAACCTTCTAACGCTTAAGCTCCCTATATAGAAATAGGGCTAGTTAGAAGTATAGCATATAAGCCTTAGCTTTACTATTTTCTATACTAACTATACCTAAGTTCTAGTATATTACTAACTATTTAGTAAAGAACTATATTAGTAACTACGTCTCCCTCTACCTTATTATATCTAGCTTCTTATAATACCTCTGCTCTTAAAGCTCTAGATTAATATATTATTAGTAAATAAATACTATAAAATTAGCCTAAGCTAGGTCTCCCTCTAGCCTAGCCCTATAGTATTACTACTAGGTCTATAGGGATAAGCTTATTTTTATAAGCGCCTATTAAATTTACTACTCTAGCATACTACTAGCGCGTAGTTAGTATTTATTTTTAACTACTTAGATCTAGTTATTAACCTAGTTTATAATAAAGTCCTTGCTTATAGTATAGTAATTATATATAGGGGGTTTCTTATATTCTCTCTATAGCTACCTTATTACTAGATAGTTAGTAAGCTCTTATAATAAGGTAGTAGTTTATTCCTTATACCTCTACTACTATAGATATATCTACCTTATAAAGCTCTCCTACTATCTCTATAGTAGTTTTATTACTTAGGTAAGGATACTTAAGATACTAGCTTCTTAGGGGGTCTTAGGCAGGGTACCCTATTAGCTACTACTTACTATTTATTTACTAAGCGAAAGTCGCTCTATTAGTTCTAGTATTACCTAAGACCTAGCCTGCCCCCTTAGAGTAGCCTCTCCTACTATATTATTACTAGGATTATCTAACCCCCTAGTATAGTATCTACGCTACGTTCCCTATATCTTAGGGCTTAGCGAGCAACCTATATTATATTAGCTAAGGCTTTATTAGTTATATTCTATATACCTAGCCCGGAGTTTATTATAGTTAAACTCTATTACTAATTTATCTATTACTAATATATTAATATATTATTACTAGTTCGTTTTAGATATTCTAACTAGCGCTAGTTTCTTAAATTAAGGTAGAAGTAATAGAGTTATAAGAGTATAGCTATAGGCCTAAACTAGGAAAGGCTAGAATACTAAAACGTAGGTATATATAGTTATATTAGACTATTACTTAACCTTCTAAGTCTCTAGCTTATAGAGTTTTCTTAAGGGGGTATATATTTACTACTAATTCGCTAATGTTTTGCTAATAGCGTTAGCTCTGTATCCTGCACCCGCTATTATTCCTTATACCTGGCCTCTGGCTACTGCATAGTGATTTTACCTGCTCAAGTGCAACAGACCTTCTAACTCCGCGCCTCCTGACAATTGGTGGCTTTCGCAGCACCTTGCTGGAAGGTTCAGCGAGGGCGTTGCCACGAGAGCCTTAGTAGCCCGTTCGGCTCCGATGTAATTAGCCCCGGTGCGGCGCGCGTCCGACTTTATACGAGGGTTTGCTTGCGAGTAGTAGGAATATATAGGGTTCTTATATTATTTTCCTTAACTAGTAGAGGGTATAAGTTAAAATACCTATATAGTGTTTCCTAAATTATACCTGCGAACTAGGTGAATTTATTATAGTCTTTTTGCGAAGGGGCTGCGGCGTAATTCCGAGCTCAATTCCTTATACCTAATAATAGTAATATTTATATCTATCTTATTAGTAAGGATAACTATGCTTATTATACCTTCCCTCTTAAACTCCTTCTACTCTTAGTACTATAAGAACCTTTATAAATATAACTACCCTCCTCGCTAGAAGGTTAACCCCTACTCTTACTTAACTAATAAGAAATATTAGCGCTTAAGTATATATATATAAAATAAATTTATATTACTAGGTAACCCTACTAGTTATTACTACTGCCTTTACCCGCTTAGTATTAAGCATATTTTTCCCTCTATATATATATATATATTTCGCTAAAAAGCGTTAACGCCTTTAACCCCGTTACTATACTATTATTATATTATATATCTCCCTTTATTACTATTATCCTTATCTAGACGTCGAGGAATCTTACTAACGCTCTACGTCGTCGCGCGCTTAGTACTACTAGAGTAACCTATATTATATATACCTAGGTATTACTTTACTATAAATAGATAACGCTCTAAATATAAAGACGCTAAGTATATTACCCTTAACTATATTTACTACTACCTACCTAATATTAAGATCCCTTATAATAAGCTTAGATATTATATTTATAACTAAGAAATCTTTAAGCGCGCCCTTAATTAAGAGACCTAATATTATAGAACTAGTTATAATATTTCTAATACCCTATTTATTATCTACCTAGGTACTAATACTTACTTAGTTACCTAACTACTATCTATAAACTAAATTAAGTTCTACTACTAATTCCCTAATACTATTTTAAATATTAAGTAGCTATCCCTTTATAATACTATATAGAACTCCCTTAAATATAACCTATATTATACTATTAATATTACTAATATACTTATTTCTATTAATTCTAGAGAAGCCTTAAGTAGAGATAATAAACTTATTACTACTAAATATAACTAAGCTAATAAAACTATTAACGCTAATTAGCCTAAACTATCCCTTAACGCTAGCTAACCTAACTAAGCTACTAATACTACTAAATATATTAAACCTTAATTATTAACTAATATTATTATAACTAGTATTAGATTAACTCCTATTACTTAGAATAAGACTAATAAGATAGCTACTGCTAAGAAGTAAGCTACTAGTATTAGTACCCCTAATATAATAGATACTATTAAGGCTATTAAGGGAATATAAGCTTATAATAAACATATTAGCTATATTACTATACTACTTAATAGATATAAGGAGACCTAGATTACCCTAACTATAGCGCTCTCTAAGAGTTATATTAATAATACTAGCGCTATTACCCTTAACCTAGGCTAATTTATTAAGTTAGCTACTAATAAGTTTAAGTTTATTATAGTAATTATTCCCTAGGGACTAATATAAGAGAGCCCGGGCTTCCTTAGCCTAGAATAATACCTTACTACTAGGTTATCTACTAAGCGTATAGTATTAGCTACTAGCCTAGAGGATCGCCCTAATATTAATCCTTCCTCTAATATTAGCCCCTTTAACGCTATTAATATACCTAGCTCTATTAAGACGCTTAATACTACTACTAGCGTTAAGAAGATTATTATTATAAACTAGTAATCCTATACTTATATCGCTAGCCTCTATTACCTTATTTATTCCTATATAAAGTTCCTAACTACTTAGGAGGTAATTAATATATACCTTTAGCGCCTCTATTTCTTTAATACTACTAACCTTATTACTACCTGCTATATTAAACGCCTTACCCTATATATACTTATCTAGAATAGCTTAATTATCCTTAGTTTATATATATATATCCGCGCCCTTAACTCGTTTATAACTAAATAAATTATAAGTAACCTAGAGTTTAGTACTATATTACTATTCTTTATTATTAAGTAGATACTATAATATAAGTTTCCTAGTATATATACTAAAGATAACGCTTATATTAGTTAAGCTATAGTTAATAGTAATAACTTAAGCGCTATCTATACCCTCTTAGACCTTAGTAACCCTAAGGCTATAGATATAGCTAACTTTTAATATAAATATATTACTAACTTTTAAGGCTTTTATATTAATATCACCTCCCTTACTACCTTAATCGCTATAATTAAAGATAATAGTATTACTAAGGTATATCCTAAGGTTAGTAATAAATCTTACTACTTATTTCTAGAGTAATATAAGGATAATACCTAACTAGCTACTACTTATAGTATTAGTATTAACTAACTCCTAGTTATAGCTAAAGAGATTATTAATAACGAGGATAAGGACTACCCTAACCTCTTAAAAATAACTAATACTACGCCTAAGACTCCCTTAGCCTAAAGTAGGATATAATAAAACATATAGAATAAAAAGGAAGTAAGGTTATATATAGTTACTTATATATAATAATATAGCTCTACTTACTAGTATATTACTATAATAAGAGGTATAAATTAAATTTTATATTATATATCGCAGTTAATACCTTTTTCTTCTTATATAGGTAATTAATACTAAATACGCTTAGTATAGTTATCCCGCTTAAGGGCGTCTAATGCGTTTAATATATTAAATATACCTAAATATATTAACCCTTATAAAAGGGCTTATTGCCTTTAAGGAAAAAACCTTCGAAATTCATAGAATTTTCACCTATAATTTTCGCCTACTACGTGGACTATAATAGTAACTATAAAGTAGTAGCTTATTAAGTAGAAATCGCGATCGGATCACTATGTAGTCCGTGCGTAATTTCTATATATTTATAGCTATAAAGCTAAGGATTATAAATATATATATATATATAAGGTTATTGCTATTATTAGAATTTATATAGATTTTTAAAGTATTTATTCTATAAAGAAAATACTTTTATAGTTATTATTTTCTGTTTTATAGTTATTGAAGTATTATTAAAGAGATATTATATAGGTATATAACTATATATACTATAGTTATTTATTAAGGTTTATATAAACCTTATAAGATTATTATAGAATTTTTAAGATATACCTTCGGTATTCTTACATATCTTATAAAGCTCGTTCTAGAAGTTAGAAGTAAACTAGGGGCCCCTATTAGATATAATTATAATAGGTAACCTAGTATATTAGAAGATATAAGTATAGTATAGCTAGGCGAGGTCCCGCGCTATAATAGTTTTATAATAAGGGAGGGAAACTATCTTCTTTAATAAGTAATATATTACTATAAATATATTATTATACTTATAGTAATTAGGTAAGTAAGATATAAAATCTATTATAATATACTCCTAGGGGTAATCTAGTATAAGTAGAGGCTTTAACCTACCTAGAGGCTTATCTCTTAGCTTCTAAGCTTAGTAATAAGTATAGTAGTTATAAATATACTACTTAATATTATTAGTTAAGTAGGGCTAGTAATAGTATTCCTTTAGGAGTTTAATAATCTTATTTTAACCTAGGTATACTATAAGCTTCTAGATATAAGCTTTATAAATTAACTTTATATATAGGTCCTCTTCTTTTAGTATTATAAGCTTCTTATTTATTCTTAGAAGTCTATCTCTTATCTTCTAGCGCCCCTTTTCTATAATAATAAGTATCTTTAGTACCTTAAGTAATAGTATATCTAGTTTATAGTTTAATTATAAGATCTATCTAATTAGGAGGTAGCCTTATAGCTTATCCTCTAGCTCTAGGGTATTAATAGTAGCTATAGGACTACTTAGGGTAGCTTCTAATAGCTAGTATAATTTACTTATAACCTCTAGAGATAAGTAGGTAAGTAGTAATAATACCTAGGTATAATCTAATTTATAAATAGCTTATTAGGTTTAAAAGTCTTTATTTTTCTATAAGAGGGTATTAGCTAATACGTTTTTATACCCTAGGTAATACTAGATATAGAAGTTAAAACTAGCTAAGATATCTAACTAGTAAGCTTAGTAGATATTTAAAAGCCTCTTAGTTATAAAGTAGAGTAGTAGTTAGTAATCTATAATAACCTTAAAACGCTAAGTAACTATACAGAGTTTAGCCCTCTATTCTTCTAGCGCTAGGATAATTACTATTATTTTATAGTTATAAATAGGGTAGTTTATCTCAATTAGTAATATATTTTTTAAGAAATAAGCTACGGGATAGTATAGATTATTATTAGGTTATTACTAGAGGAGGGTAATAATATAAATAGATTTAGAGGTATCTATTTTAACTTAGGTTAGTAGCTTAGGCTTCTAGTAGTGTAAGATAGGGGCTAATATTAGGGCCTCTTTTAGTATTATAAATACTACTACGTAGTTATTATTAAAATTAAAATAGGCGTCTTGAGCTATAAGCTTAGTAAGTAGTTAGGCGATCTTTCTATAATTTATAATAAATTAATAGTAGAAGTTATAGAACCCTAGGAAGGACTAGACGCTACGTACTATAGTTAGTAGTTACTAGTCCTTTACTATAGAGACCTTCTTAGGGTTAGAGCTAATCCCTTTAGTTATAATAATAAACCTAACGTAGCGCGTTATAGTTACATTAAATTTATACTTCTTAATATTAGCTTAAAGCCCTACTTAGCGTAGCTAGTTGAGGACTTTCTTAATATACTCCTTATACTAGAGGGGGTCCTCTAAGTAAACTAGGATATTATTTATATATATTATATAGAAGTTATCTAAGTATTCTATAAGTATATTATTTGTATATTATTAGTATATCGCTAGGCTATTATAGAGCCTAAAGGGTAGAACCTTATACTTATAAGAGCTATAGTAGGTATAGAATATTATTAAGTCCTCTAAGTTAGAGTAGATATAAATTTAGTAGAACGATTAGTAGATATTAATCTTTATAAATACTTTAGCTTAGCTAATTTAGCTTAGTATCTTATTAATTAGAGGTAATAAGTATTAATTCTTTTTAATAAACCTATTTAGCTTTGAAAGTTAATATAAAACCTTAGGTAACTATTAGCTTTTTAAATAAATAGTATTAGGGATATAAATAGAGCGTTACCTAGCGCTATAAAGCCCTTCTTTAGGTTCTTAAGGAGGTATTAGTAGGTAGCCTTAAGTTCTAATAATAACTACTTATATAATAAGTAGAAAGTTAGCTACTCCTTTATACCTAGCTCTAGTTTAATTTAGTAGTTATAAGAGTAATAAGGAGGTAATATATTACTAGTAATCTTATTAAAGTAATCTTTTTAATCCTAGAGGTATAGTAGGAGCCTCTTATAGATTAGGTATTAGTTTTTAGCTTTATTAACCTCTAATAGGCTTATACGTTTCTCTTCTTCCTCTCGCTTATTAGTAATTATTAGGTTCCGCTTATATAGTAATATAGAGCCTAATTTAATATTAGTACGCTTTAGGTTTCTCTTAAACCCTATAGCGCTAATAAGTACTATATTAAGGTCTTTCCTTACTTATTAAGCCTTAAGGCTAAGGGGTTTAGGCTTCCTATATAGTATAAGCTAGGCCTAGTCTATAGTTAGCACTCCTTTAATACTATATCTATCTTCTATAAGTTAATATTATATCCTAAGTCCTTAGGTATATCGCTTTACTATAGGATTTTTATAGGGGTCTTTATCTTACTTATTATAGCTTTTTAAGCGTTATAAAGCTATTCCTTAGCTTTAAATATAGCTTAATAGCGTTCTATATTAAGTTAATACTTAATATTAATTTTAATAGGTTAAAAGAGGTCCTTAGTATCCTATATAATTATTTAGGGGAGGTCCTAGGCTATAGGGGTATTACTTAGCTAATATAAGCGCTAATAGTGCACGTTTATACTAATATTATAATAATTAAACTATAAGTAGCTAAGGATAAGGTTATATCTCCTTATATTAAGTTAGAAGAGAGGTATTTATATTAATTCTTAGTAGTCTACTTATATATTAGTTATCTATACCTTAGTTATAATATCTAATAGCTCGCTATTAAACCTAGTAGCTAGGATAGGGTATTATAACTTATTATATTTAGTATAATAAAAATCCCTTAGTAAGGGGGTTATATAAGTATTTATAAAAGTATAGCTATTTACTCTAGTATTAAGAAAAGCTTTAAGATAAATACTATATCTATTATAAACTAGAACTAACTCTTTCTCTAGTAGTTTATTACTAATTAGTTATTATAAGTTAATAGATATTATTACTAATTACTAATCTCTTTAGGTCTCCCTTAGTAAGGAGTCTATTTTTACTAGAGGCTCTAGCTTTTTACTAGCTCTAGGCTACTACTAGTAGCTTTAATAAGCTTAGTAATACTTATAGTAGCTTTAGCCTTCTTATAAGGATAATCTTATAAAGTATAGCTAGTATTACTATAGATAAAATAAGCGCCCTAGTTATAGAGCTTCTTATATAAGGCCTTAGGGATATAACCCTAGTTAGTATAAGCTTAGGTAAAGGGGTTTCCTCTACTGGAGGGTTTAGTATAAGCTATAGAGGTAGAGCCTTATATAGTAGTTTAATCAGCTAAGTAGGTATTAGGAGGCGCTATAATATAAGCTATAATATAGACCTAAGTAATATAATCCTAGAAGTTAAAGGCGCTATTTATATAATAAATAGAGTATTAGTTCTAAAGGGATATAAGTAGCGTCTTATAGAACTTCTAGCGCTACTAAGACTCTAGGAGTTTAGCCTTATAGATAAGCTTAATAAAAGTAGCTTGTTTAACTTAGATATCTTTAAATAAAATAATAAGGGCGTTAAGCTTTATCTAGGCCTTATTATACTAAACTAAGTTAATAAAAATACCTTTTAGCTCTTTAATAAGCTATTTTACTATAGTAATTCAAGATAAATCCCTTAAGAGGAGAGGGGATAAGATATTATAAGTAGTTCCTCCTAGGTATAAGAGTATATACTCAAAGTATTAGGACTTATTATAATACTCCTTACTATTAAAGCGTATTTTAATATAAAAAAGCTAGGTATTAAACTTTAAATACTTAGAATTAGTACTCTTAGTACTTATAAAAATAGGGACTTAAGGTATCTTAGTAGCTTAGGTATTATTACTACTAATAGTTAATAAGGGCAAGCTAGAGCAGACCTAACTCTCGAGGTATATTATTTAGTTAAGGATTACCTAAAGCGTAGCGCTATAGTTACTAGAAAGAAGGTTTATAGGGGGAGGTGTAGTAGTTATATTATATTTAAAGCCCTAAAATAAGGCTTTATTAATATCCCTTACCTTATCCCGCTCCTTAGTAATAGTAATAGTAGTATATTAGGCTTAATTATACTCTTTTTAATAACATTTAAGTATAGTAGACTACCTAGCGTTATTACTAGTAGTATAGGTATTATTTAAATGCTCCTAGAGCTCTAAATTCTTATATTCTAGGTAGAGGGTAATATTATATAGTATATAAAGCTTAAGACTTAATACCTTAAGTAGCTCTCGTTATAAACTAGTCTTAAATCTAAGTAAGGGTTAACTTAGGGTTATTTTAAAATAGCTATATTATATTATTAAGGGTAAGAGTAATTTTCTAGCCTTACCTAGGTAATTATAATTAATAATAAGGAGGTTAGGGGACTTTTATAATTTAATAATAGCGCTCTAGGCTAGGCTCTTATATCTCTCTATATTAAGGTCTATAAATAGGCTTTTAATAAGCTACTTATATATAGGTTTATTTAAGTTAAAAACCTTTAGGTCTTGATATAGAGGGGTATTATAATTAGGTAGTATAGTATAGTAATATTAAAGGGCCTTAATATAAGGCTTAAGGAGTCTTCTAATATTAAGTATAAGCGCTATTATAGCCTTATAATTATAACTAGCTAGTTAGGTCTTATTTAGTATATTATTATAAGGTAGAGGGGGGGTATTAATTAAGTTTAGGTTAGTTAGGGTATAGATTAGTTAGCTTAGCGCTTAGTTAGGTATTATACTTATTATAAGAATACCGAAGGTATATCTTAAGAAATTCTATAATAATCTTATAAAGGTTATATAAACCTTAATAAATAACTATAGTATATATAGTTATATATCTATATAATATCTCTTTAATAATACTTTAATAACTATAAAACATAAAATAATAACTATAAAAGTATTTCCTTTGTGGAATAAATACTTTAAAAATCCATATAAATTCTAATAATAGCAAT
>JAVHLU010003225.1:0-12556 GCA_036785755.1 Colletotrichum ledebouriae
AGAAAGGGAGGATTTTAAGGTCTATATTATTCCTACCTTAATTCTATAAGAAAGTATAGCTATTACTATTCCCTTAGAACTAAGGTAGGTCTATAAATATCTTCCTCTCTTTAAACTACGTTTTTATAGTTATTTATATTATTATTATTTATTACTTATAAATTTCTTAAGTTATTATTATATTCAAAGTGGATTAATTATATATATATATATATTAATAGCGGGGACGTATAAATATAGCGAAGGTACCTAACTCTCTAAGAAGCTTATAAAGGCTATTAAAAAGAGTAAAAGAATCCGCCTCTAGGTACTATTAAGAAAGGGCTAGAACTAATAGGAACTAGAAAGATAATAAATAATATAGCTCTACTTATAAATAGGTAAGAATATTAAGAGTAGGCTTAAAAGATATATAGAATAATTTATAAATCTAATTAAAAAAGATTATCTAAATCGAGCGTAGATTCGCTAAGAAATTGCTAAAAAACGAGGTATAGGGTTATTAAAGTACTAATAGTAATAATAATAATAATGCTATCCTCTCCTCCGCTACGCTCCTCTCCTCTATGCTCTAGTCTATAGTCTCCCTGCAACGGGTCCGTGCGCTAAGGGAGTTTTCCAAAAGTTGCGTAGCTAAGTCTATCCTATTCTATCCTAGTAGTAACTCTTTCTAACGGTCTAATCTATAGTTAGGGTACTTAAGTTCTACCTTCTTATTAAATATTAGATTAGAGTAGTATTAGTCCGAGGTATACTTTAATAAGGTTTAATATAAGTTAAGGGTAGCTATAGCTAGGTTCCTATTATCTAACTTAATATAGCTATTAATAGCGTTAATAAAACGATATATATTTTAGTAGATAGTTTTTAAACTATTATTGATACGTATAGTATTAACTTCGTTATTATATAGAGGTAGATCGAATAACCTAATTATATTAGTCTTAAAACGAGGAGTGCTACGCTTAGGTTTTATAACTAACGTGCTAGTTACTACCTATACTACCCCTTCTTTATCTATAGAGAGAAGGAATATAAGAAAGTTATAGCTAACTAAGAATATATTAGGGTTAGATAGTAGCTTAATAATATCTCTTAGTCTAGCTAGTAGTTAAGGGCGTTAATCGCCTTAGCTATTACTATTACTATAGCTAGGGCTGCCTCTTCTACCGTTTTAGTTATTAGGATCGCTATTATCGCCTCTATTACTAGGATCTCTAGGTAGTATAGGTAGTAGTAGTAATAGAGGAGCGTCCTCTATATATTTAATATCCTAATTATATTCTTTATATTTATCAAGGTTTAATAGTCCAGCTTCTAGTTCCTAGGCGCTTATTTTATTATACTACTTACCCTAGCTATAGGCGCTAGGGTAACTTTATAAGTTACTTAGCTTAGGTATAATAGGGCTACCTAGTCCTTTTCCTTAGGTTAGGAATAAAGCGCTTAATATATCTTTACTTTCTTTAAATAATATATAGAATGTAATTTAGCTTAGCTCTAGCGTTAATATAATAGTTATATCCTTTAATATAAGTTTAAGAGGTAGGGGCTATAGACTATTTATAAAACTTTATTTAAACTTATAATATTCCTCTAGAGTTAATAGAAGTACTAAGAAAGCTTTAGGAACTATTATTATATTAAGTTTACATATAGGTTTTAAGATATCTAGCTTATCTATAGCTCTAGCTCTCAGGGTCTTATAGCCTCCCCTCTCTTTATTCTTTTTAAAGGGGAGCGTTAAGTCTAGCGTCTAGCCTTATTTAGTCTCTATCTTAATATATTAATTATAGTAAGGGAGGTTAAGGCGATATTACTATCTAATAGTATTAGTAAATAGTTATAAGTTAGTTATCTATATTTATAGGACCTTACTTTAAACGTAGTAAGTAGTCTTATACGCTTTCCTATATAGGAGCGACTTTTAAATATATCTATAGTAGTTTACTAAGCGTTATTTAAAGTCTTTATAAGTAATAGCTATAATACTTATTTTTATAGCTAACTTAAGAAAGGTATACTTAGTCTAGATAAGTAGCGTATAGAACTTATTAGGGTATTACTTAAGCGCTATTATAAAGATTATAATAGTTAAATAGTTAATAGGTTATAGAAGGTTAGACTAAAGACCTTCTTTAACCTAATGATTAGAAAGTAGCTTATAGGGTATTATTATTAGAGAGGTTTATTATCTCCTTAGGACGTTCCTTAGTTAAGGAAATCTTTAAGGTTGAATATCTCTTAGGAATATCTCCTGATTTAGGGAAATAATAAAGGGTTAATATCTCTTATTTATATTTCCTAGTTAAGGGAAAGGGGGAGTCTAGAGGCTTTTAATAATATATAATACCTATAGGTATTAACTACTAAGATACTACTTTATATAAACTTAATCGGGTTAGCTATCTATATAGTTAAGTGCTTCCCTTAATTTTAAGGAATATCCTTAGTTATAAGAGGATATAGCTAACTATTAAGGTTATACTACTAATTAATACGGTCTATATAGTAAGCGAAAAAATATAGGTAAGAATTCTATAAATTTTAAAGGTTTTCTCCTTAAAGGCGATAAGCCTTTTTATAAGGGTTAATACGTTTAGGTACGTTTAACGCGTTAAACGCGTTAGGCGCCCTTAAGCGGGATAACCGCGCTGAGGGCGCTCGGTATTAATTAGCTAAGGTATTCTACTAATAATATAAGTAATAGGTTAGACCATATCTTATCTTCTAATTATAGCGACGTTTACTTAATAATATTATATATTACTAGATAGTTAATAAGTATAATTATAGGGTCTTATCTTAATAAATATAATATTAGCTAATACTTCTTTACTACTTAAACTAGGTAAGCTACTTCGAGTTGAGTAAGCTAATACTTCTATTGAGCTTAGCTAAGGGCCTTACTAATATAAGTAATTAGGCGTATATTAGTATACTTAATAGGGTTATAAGGCTTCTATTTATCATTATTAGCTAGCTAGAAGATTAGTACGGAATACTTATATTTCTTTGATAGGTTAAGCTAGAAGAATAGCTATTTATTAGGATTATAATAAAATAAGGCGTTATCTACTATTAATACGTTTTTAATATTATTAAAGCTAGCTACTAGGATAGGATAAGCTAGACTTGGCTGCGCAGCTTTCGAAAAACTCCCTTAGCGCACGGACCTATTATAGGAAGACTATAAAGTAGAGCATAGAGGAGAGGAGCGTAGCAAACTTTAGTATTAAATAGATATAATCATAATTAGGACCTTAATAATCCTATATCTCGTTTTGTAGTATTTTCTTAGCAAATCTACGCCTAATTTAGATAATCTCTTTTAATTAGATCTATAAATTATTCTATATATCTTTTAAGCTTACTTTTAATATTCTTATCTAATTATAAGTAGAGTTATATTATTTATTATCTTTTCTAGTTCCTATTAGTTCTAGCCCTATCTTATAGTACTTAGAGGCGGATTCTTTTACTCTTTTTAATAGCCTTTATAGGCTTCTTAGAGAGTTAGGTGCCTTTACTACGTCTATACGTCCCTGCTATTAATATATTATATACGTAATTAATCTATTTAAATATAATAATAACTTAAAAAATTTATGAATAACGAATAATAATAATCTAAATAATAATAAAAACGTAGTTTAAAGAGAGGAAGATATTTATAGACCTACCTTAGTTCTAAGGGAATAGTAATAGCTATGCTTTCTTATAGAATTAAGGTAGGAACGATATAGACCCTGAAATCCTCCCTTTCTCTTTTTTTTTTATACTATTAGCAGGTTCTAGCGAGCATATTTCTTTCCTTACCCCCTTATATATTATTATAACTAGTATTATTTAACTAGCGAGTTATAGCTAATATAGCTAAGATAGCTATATATAATACTACTATAGAGATAAGTAGTACTACTAACCTAATAAGTATAGCGAGATTAACTAGATTAGTAATTAGAGACTAATAAACCCCTTATTATTATAGCCCTAAGTACTAAGAGCGATATACTAACTTTTAAGAGATATTAATATAATAAAGCTATAGATTCTTCTAAGATAAGAGCGTTATTAGGAAGACCCTTCTATATTAAGTAATAAGACTAGAAGTAGATCTATAAGAGCTTAAAGTAATAAGATCGAGGTCGCTAGACCTTTCCTATATTTACTTAGTTATTTAGTTTATATTATTTCCTTTTTCATTTAGCTAAAGAAAGTTATAACTACTTACTTTATCTTTCTATTTAAAAGATATTATAATAATAACTTTACTTTATTAATTATAATACTTTATTACTTTAACTATATAATATTAACTTTAATATTTATAGACCTACGAGTATTATATCTTCTTCTTCCTTAGCTAACTTAGATACTAGATCCTCTTCTAATAAGGGGAAATAGCCTAAAGAGAGATTTATAGGAGCTTTATTTAATAAGATATAACCTTATACTATAAGATAGCTAGCCTCTAATAATAGTATAGATAGGTCTATAAATCCTACCTCTAGGATAGGAATAACGCCCTTAAGCACTCTATATTCCCCTAAAGGAATTTATATTAATAAGGATGTTATAGCCTATATAAATCTCCTTATAAGACGCCCTATTATTATAATAATAACTCCCTATTTAACTAGAGCACCTAAGTTTATTAGTATTAATATCTCAGACTTTATTACTAACTATAAGAGCTTTTTAAAGCTTTACTATAAGACTAATAATAATATAAAGAACGAAGTTTATATATATAGCTCTAGTAACTATTAAGACATAGTAAAATCTTATATTAGTAAAGCTAAGACCTAGAAGGAAGCTAAGGAGAAACTTCTATACTAACTTAGATTTATAAACCTAAAGTCTTATTAGGACCTTATTAAGGACCTTTAGAACCTAGTTATAGGATCTTATATTAAGGATAATAACCCTTGCTAGGTTATAGCGTTAATTATTACTATTTAATAGCTTTAATAGAGAGCTATCTAATATAGAGACCTAGAACTTGCTAACGCTAAGCTTATTTATATTACTTATTGCTGCTTTCTAAGAGAGCTATAAGAGCTATAGCCTGAAGTCTTAGTTACTAGCTTACTAAGGTTATTTCAAAGTAGTAGGTTAAAATTAAAGACGCCCTAATTAAATAGTCTACTACCCGCTAGGAACTTTAGTAGTTATCTAGCCTCGTTAAGCCTAAACTAATAATAACGCTTAAAATCCCTATAAAGACGATTCTAATAAGGTAGAGGGCTAAAGCCAAGGAACCCTCTATAGCATAGATTACTAGCTAGCTTAATTATTAACTCTCTTATAGCGAACTTTAGGACCCTGAATATTAATAGGGCTAATTATAAGATAGATATCTTAACCCTTATTAAGAGAGTTACTAGCTAAGGAGATAATACTTTTAATTTAAACGCTATAAAAGCTACTAAACCTTATAAATAATAATCTTAGGACTATTTATAGACTTAATACTAATAATAGTAATACTTTTACTTCTAAGCTAGATATAGAGACTACTAAGGAGGATATTAGTAATACTAGGGATTTAGAAGAGGTAGAGTAAGGGGAGGCTATAGAGGCTTCTAGTAAGATAGACTACTATAGTACGTGCCTTTCTAGGCTATAGGGGCCTGCTAGTTTTATAAAACTATTAACTATACTATTATTAGCTGCGTTAAGTATCTCAAGGCTAGCTAGAATAAGGTCTACTACTATATATCGCCCTACTACTATATTAGCACCCTAGATATAAGTACTAAGGTTAAGATAGGTATTATTAATAAAGGCTATAACTATAAATTAACTAATAGCTAGACGATTTTAAAGTATATCCTACTTAATAAGGGTACCTTTATATACTATATAGTTACTACGAGTAAGTTAGTAGAAAGGTAGTAGCTAAAGCTTCTAGAGGAGGTTATAAGAGTTATTAATTATAATAAGACACGCCCTAAACTATTAGTTAGCTTTGCGAATTTATTAAAGGATACCTCTTAATTATGCGACTTTATAGACGCGACGTTCTTTAGCTTTAAGATAAAGAACTAATATATCAACCTAGTAGAAGATATTACTACTATAGAAAGAGGGAAAGCTAGAGGTTATTATATAGAACCTTATAATACTTATTAGTACTAGGCTCCCTAGATAGTAGACCTACCTATAACTCAAGACCCTCCTATTCGAATTACCTAGAGGGTTATAGAGCTACTAGATAATAAGGAAGAAGCTAAGGATATTATACTACTAGATACCCCTAAGGAATAAGTTAAGTAGTAGAAGTAGGATAAATAAAATAAGCCTCGGATTTAATATTATAATTTATAAACTAGCTATACTCTTACCTTTAAGCTATATAGTAAGAAGATAAATAGGAAAGTAGCTATCCCTAAAGCCTTCCTTTATTTAAACTAGCCTAATTAGGATAGAATAGTTTATAATACTACTAAAGCTATAATTAATACGTATAAGGATAGATATAACTAAAAGGTATAAGAGGTCTTCGTTCCTACTAATATTACGCTTCTAGATTAATTTAATAAAATAGGAGCTAGGAAAAAGGAGCTATAAGAATAAATAGATTAATAGAATAATAATAAGAACTACTCTAAAGGCTAAGCAACTTTAGCTACTATTTCTATAGACTTACTTAAGGATTTATAGACTAAGGTAATTTAATTTAACTACTATATACCTAATCCTATTTTTAAAATAGGCGCTATAATAGAAGATTAGGATTTAGTATTACTTCTACTACTAAGACGTATTACTATCCTAGACTTAATTATAACCTACTAGTAGATTACTATTACTTTATATAGCCCTATAAATATATTAATTAGGGGGATTATTAATAGTAGCTCTATTATTAAACTTATTAGTAAAGGTTATACTAAGCGCCTAGGATTATAGAGCGATATAGTTAAGATAAGTATAGGGATCTAAGGGATTACTAATAGAGAGCGGAGGACCTAAGTTATAAGTATAATTATAAATAACGTTTATATTAGTAGTAATTAGATTTAAGATATTAGCTTTTGAATTTTCCCTAGAAATACTTATAATAAGGACCTAGTACTAGGAGCGCCTTTTATCTTAAAGACTTAAATAACGCTAGACTATTTATAGAACTAGATTATTAGAGTCCTTTAGTCTAGGAATATTAAAATTAATATCCCGCTATTATTCTATATAGGAGACTTAACTACTTATTTCCTAGAAATTATTACTAAGATAAACCGCTTTATTTCTTTTTAATATTAATATACCCTCTTATCTCTTATAGAGGAAGGGAAATAGAGGCTATTACTAATAGATCTAATATAATAATAAGCTTAGACCTTATAGGAGATAATTAAGAAGTTAATAATACTAAGGATAAGGAAGTGCTAGATATAATACTAGGGAGTATAAGGGTATACTAAGATATTAAAGCGATTTAATAAGCTTTTAAAAGCTCTTATAACCTACTAAACGAAGTTAAGTAATAGTTAGACTTAGATAAGGAAGTTATTACTATTTTTAAAGAGTTTAGATAAATTCTTAATAAAATCCTAGAGATTATAATTTATAGTAAAGTTACCTCTAAGCTTAATAAGATCTATAAAGCGATTATAAGTATAAGGTATATAGTAGGATATAATAGCTATAGTATTAATTATTAATACTATATTTATAAACCTAAGAAATAAATATTAATAAAGAAGGTGCTAAGGAGGAAGTATAAGTTAGTATATTAGAAAGGTATTAAAGTTATTATAGCTATAGATACTACTTTCTCCTATAATAATTATAAACCTATACTAATAACGCCTATATTACTAATAGAAAATGTTAATATAATGTATAAGATAAAGGATAAGAAGATTTAACCTATTAATAATACTATATTAAATAGTTTAACCCTAGATAGAGACCTAGAGTAGAAATTAAAAATATAAGTAAAAGCTAGGAAAAATATAATACTAGATCCTAGGACCCTATTTATAAGCCTAGTTATACTTAAGTCTTTAACTATTAAGTAAGGAATAAGGCTTATAAGAGCTTAATAAGAAGCTATCCTAAAGACTATTAATTACTTATAGCCTAAAGAAAAGAAGCTCCTTTTAGCTATTCTTATTATAAGAGAGAAAGCTTTAGCCTAGGAATTTAAGTATTATAGCTCTATATACCTTTCTATTATACCTCTATAAATAATTCAATTAGTATTATATAAGGCGTTATAAATAAAAGGAATTCTAATATTAAGAGGACTAGAGTAGGATATTATTATAATTCTAAAGGATAGACTAAAGAAGGGAATCCTTAAGCAAAGTTATATAGCTTATTATAATCTATTCTTCTTAATATAAAAGAAATATAGAAAGATAAGGCTTATTAACTTAGTAACTAAAATAAATATAATTATAATATAAGACGTAGCACTACCCCCTTTAGTAGATAACTTTTTAGAAGACTTTGCTATATATTAACTATTATTACTACTAGATTTCTTCTTAGGATATAACTAAGTCCCCTTAGACCCTATAAGTAGAGACTTAACGACGTTTATATTACCTATTAAACTACTATAGATATATATATTACCTTAAGGAGTAATAAGCGTAGTTACTTAGTTTATATAGGTTATAATTAGAATCCTATACGACCTTATCCCTAGCTACTATAAAGCCTTCCTTAATAATATCGCTATTAAAGGACCGACTTTACGATATAATAAAGAAGAGATTAAGTCTTATCTAGGGATTTATAGATATATTTTAGAATATTTATAAAGTATTAATAAGGTCCTAGTTAATTTAGAGTTAGTAAAGTATATGGTAGTAGTAGCTAAGTTATAGTAAGCCTAGGAACTAGTAATAATTATTAGCTATATTTATAATACTAATAGGTATTATCTAGAGCAAGCGAAGATAGTTAAGATTTCTAAATAAGCTATTTATACTAATTTAATAAAGTTAAGGGCTTTCCTTAGGATTATAACGTTCTATAGATCCTAGGTAAAGGACTACTCTACTATTATAAAGCTACTTACTAACTTACTTGAGCTCGGAATTACGCTGCAGCCCCTTTGCAAAAAGACTATAATAAATTCACCTAGTTCGTAGGTATAATTTAGGAAATACTATATAGGTATTTTAACTTATACCCTCTACTAGTTAAGGAAAATAATATAGGAACCCTATATATTCCTACTACTTATAAGTAAACCCTCTAAATATTATAGAGTCGGATGCGCGCCGCACCGGGGCTAATTATATCAGAGCTAAACGGGCTACTAAGGCTCTCGTAGCCTGGAAACGCCCTCGCTAAACCTTCTAGTAAGGTGCTGCGAAAGCTACTATATAAGATAACTTCTTAACCTAAAAGGTCGACCTTCTAGTAAGGTGCTAAAGGTGCTATAAATGCTACTATATGAGAGGTAACTCCTTAACTAAAGAGGTCTTTCCCAAGAGGTTCTTATAGCTAGAAGCATAAGAAGCTCTGCGAGCAGGGCCTTATGCCTCTCCCTCTTCCTCATCCAACCCACGATAAATCCTCAACTAGTTGTTGTCGATATGAAGTTGAAGATCGTGAGGCTATCTAGTGTGACGGGCACGTATAAGTGCGGCTGTGGTTGGGAAAGGTGGTCGGCAATTACGATCACGTGACCGAAGGCTGTGTATTGTCAGGAGGCGCGGAGTTAGAAGGTCTGTTGCACTTGAGCAGGTAAAATCACTATGCAGTGGCCAGAGGCCCTTACTAACTTACTTAAGAAGGATACCTTATTTAGCTAGGAGGAGAAGTAATAAATAGCTATAGAAATCTTAAAGATAATACTTATAAGGGCTCTAATCCTTATTAATATAAACTATAGCCCTAAAGGAGGAGATATCTACCTTATAATAAATCTTAGTAATATAAGATAGGGCGGAGTCCTAGGATAATATATTAATAACTAGTAAGTAGTCTCTCGCTTTAAGAGTAATACTTAATTAAAACTAGAGCTATTATATAACGCTAGGAAAAAGGAATTATATAGTATTCTAAAGGTTTTAAAGAGAGTATATAACTATTTATATATATAATACTTTATCTTAGAGATAAATACTTAGATATTAGCTATATAACTTAATAGAGTAGCTATAGACCTCCTAGGAGCCCTTACTATTTACTAGATTATATAGACTTAAATATTTAACTTTAAAGTATAATATATCTATAATATTTAGAATATAGTAGTAAATAGCTTATTATAACAACCCTAGGGACCTTCTAATACTATTAATAAAGAAGGTAAGGCGGAGATTAACTCTTAGATTAATTTATAGATCTTCTTTATAAATATAGAAGCTAGTTCTTTTTTTAATTAAGCTTAATGCTATAGTAATAAGTAATATATAGAGGAGGTCCTAGTAGGAAATATAGAGGTTATTAGTAATATAATAAATATCCTAGATATACTTCTTAATAATTTATAGACCTTTTTAATATATTCTTAATAAATCGCTTACTATTTAATAATATAAAGATACCCTCTAGTAATTTAACTAGTTAGGTAATATAAATTTAAGACTAGAGCATTATATTATTATATTTAGAACTACTTACTTTTTACTAGACTAATAAATTAAAAGCTAATATTATAATAAGTTATTAATAATCCTAAGTAGCAGAAGAAGCTAATTATAAAAGCTTATAAAGAGAGTAAATATTGAAGTAAGTAAGCTATAGCTAGAAGACTATCTAATTGCTATATCTAGGCTAGTATATATATAGAAATTAGTAAATCCCTAAAAGGCTACCCTAATTACTAAAAGAGGAGAGCTCGATATATAGATAATATAAGGACTTATAGCTCCCTAAAGGGATTACCCTTTACTAGGATCTCGTTAGACGTATAGAGAGTAGGTAAGTAGTATCTTATTAAGGTAAGGGATCTACTAATAGGATAGCCTAAAACCTACTAGCTTAAGAGAGTAACCTTAATAGAGATTACTAAGTTTATCTAGGAAGAGATTATCTACTACTATAGACTATATAGCAGACTTATTATTAATAGAGGGCTAGAGAATAAGGATATTATTATTAAATTTTATAAGAAATATAGTATAAGGAGGAAAGTAATATCTATATATAATCTAAGGGCTAATAATATAGGTAAGACTAGTTATTAGCTAATTGCTTATATATTATTAATATAAACTAGAGGATAGAGAGACGTTAACCCTCGAGTATACCTTCTTACTACCCTATTTATAGACTAATTAAGCGTTTATACTTTAACTAGCTTTAGCCTTTTCTATTTTCTTTTATAGGTTTAAACCTATTACTCTTATTAAGACCCTAATATTAACCTAGAGGGTTCTTAAATAGGATTTAGTAATAATAAAGGAAGAGGAGGTTTAAATACGTCTATAAGCCTTCTTATAACTCGTTTAGGATAGAAAATAAGCTAAATAGATAATTAATAGTTAATATAAGAAAATACGGAATATTATAATAGTTAATTTAAGAGGACTATAAGGAAGGAGAGGCTAGAGGTAGGTAATTTAGTATTATTATTTAATATCAAGGGTTTTATTAATAATTTATTTATTAAAAAGCTTAACTACTAATAGTAAGGTCTCTTTTATATCCTATTATAAGCTCTAAAGGCTCTATTATATTATTTAGTAATATTAGTAAGTAATAAGGTTATTAGAAAGATATTTAATAGGAATTAACTTTATAAATTTATTTAAGCTTCTAAAAGGTATTAGGAACTAAGTAATTTAGATATTTATAGATCTAATTTAGAAAGAAACCTAGTAAAAGTCTTCCTAATACTAGGGAATAAAGAGTATAATAATTATATATCTAAAGAGGAGGAGGAAGAACTTAGAATACCTTAGGAAAGTAATTAGAAGAAAGAGGAGGATTTATTATAATTAGTAATAAAATTAAAGTAATATTTAAAGGATTTAGGGAAAATAATTAAAGCTTTAAAAGCTAGATAATAACTAGTTTTTAAGATTCCTAAGATAATAAGGGAGAAAGAAAAGGAATATATTAAGATAGAGAATCTATAGGATATATAAGGTTTTTTGATTATAACTTATTCTGATTAATAATTTATAAACCTATTCTTATTTTCCCTTCTTTTTATCTCTTAGTTTAAAAATATAAGATTCTAGGGATAATATTCCTAAACTTTAGGGATAAGGGTAAGAGATAGTATTAATAGCTCCCTATTTATTAAAAATATACCTCCTTAGTATTATTTAATATAATACTAGCTTAGATAACTTTAATATCTATTAGTAGTTATAATAGGGTTATTAAGCCTAGGAAAGTATATAATCTTTAACCTTTTAGTAATAATACTAAAGCCCCCCCCCTCGCTAAATAAATATAAGATTAATAACCTAAAGATAAGAGAGAAGAAGAGAAGGGGAAAGAGGGTATTAAAATTATAGTTATTAGCCCCTAGGGCGGATATTAGTAGACCCTTCTTCCCCCCCCCCCCCCCCCTTTTCCTAGGAAAGATTATTATTAATATTAGATTACTTACTACTAAAGAGAAAGAGAA
>JAVHLU010003226.1:0-12554 GCA_036785755.1 Colletotrichum ledebouriae
GGTAACTCCTTAACTAAAGAGGTCTTTCCTAAGAGGTTCTTATAGCTAGAAGTATAAGAAGCTCTATAAGTAGGGCTTTATACCTCTCCCTCTTCCTTATCCTTATCTCTTAACTATATTAGTACTAAACCCTATATATAAATATACTAAGCCTAAGTAAGGTATACCCTTTAGTATAAATAATATAAAGGGGGGTTACTAGAGAGTTTAGCCTCGATATAATTAATAAAACCTACTCCTTTATTAACTACTCTACTATATATAGAGAGCATATTATTAGTATAACCCTTAAGAGGGCTTACCTTAATACCCCTATAGGGGACTCTATAAGGCGTTATAGTATTAAAGCTAAGTAAGTAAACTTAGTAGTAGAGGTTTAGTAAGTTATTATATACCCTATAGAGTAGCCCTTCTTTGAGAAGGTCCTCTATATTACTAAGGTAGAGGTAGCCTAGGTAGCCTAGGCGAACGTTAGTAAGTATAGCTTGCGCCGAATAGAGAGAGCGTTACTAACGACGGCATAGCTGCGAAGGCGTTAGCTTACCCGATCGAACTTATAATTTCTATAATAGCATAAACTACCCCATACCCTTATATTATTTATATTAGGCTTTTGTTTAATCTTTTAACTTAAAAGGAGTCTTATATTTAATAGCCTTATAAGAGAATCTATTATATAGATATATTAAAGCAAGGACTACGTTACCCCATAGGTTTAAGGGTAGACTAGAGTTATATAAAATAGCCCTAGTTTTATTAATAATAGTACGTATAATACGCTCTACTAATTCGTTTAGTTTATAAGTATATAGAGGTCTAATGTTATAAATAATACTACTATTTATATATATATATTTAATATATTTATTAGTAAATTCTAATCTACTATCCGTATTAAATTCTCTTATATGCCTATTATCATTGTTATCATTAACTTCAGCCTTAAATCCATTAAAGGCTTTAGTAATAGACTCTATAGTCTTATATCGTAATAGTTTTCCCCACGCAAAGTAAGTAGATTTATTAATAAATATTATAAACTACCTATAGTAATTATAGGTTTTAGGACTTATAGGTCTACAAAGATCTCAGGCTATATAATCTAAATAATCTAGATCTTTATTATATATTGATTTTCTATCAACCTTAGTAGTAAACCTGCCCTTCAGGCAGGCTTCATAAGGTAGAAGACTTATTATATTCATAGCATTATTACTATTTATAAAGTCATTATTTATTTCAGTATTATCTAAAAGGGTTTTAAGATATTTATAGCTTATATAACCTAGACGGTTATGCTATACTTTATATATATCTTTATTATTACTATTAGTTATAGATTGCGTATACAGTAGGTTATTAGTATTATTATTATTATTTCTCTTATTTAAGGGGGCTTTATAACCCTGATTCAAGGGTACTTTAAAGAGATAGAGGTTATTAAGCTTAAAGCCTTAATATGGTCCACGTAGTAGGCGAAAAATATAGGTGAAAAATCTATAATTTTAGAAGGTTTTCTCCTTAAAGGCGATAAGCCTTTTTATAAAGGTTTACTACGCTTAGGTACGTTTAACGCGTTAGTCGTATTAAGCGCTCTTAAGTGGGATAACTATACTAAGCGCGTTTAGTATTAATTACTTATATAACAAGAGAATAGCGTTAATTATAATATATAGTATTGTATCTAATTTATACTTCTTATTATAGTAACGTGCTAATACGTAGAGCTATACTACTATATATATATAACCTTAAATAAACTCAAATCCTATTTATTCTATCTAGCTTATATATATCTTATTTTTAAGTTAAAGGCGCTATAGGAGCGGTGTTAGCTATCTTTAGTAAGTTAGGGTATTCCTTATTCTTATTATTAATAATCTCTTTAGTAATAGCTAGGAGTTAGTTAATACTAATACTATAAGTAGTAGCTAGTCGGTATTATCTTAGTATTACTCGAGGAACTAGTAGCGAGACTTATTATTAATCTTAAGGTATAACTCTATAATGTTATTATTCTTAATTATAATAATAAAGGTAGTAAGAGAGGTAATATTAGCATAGAGGCCTTAGAGGTTAGTAGTATATTTATATTAGAAGTTAGCTATATCTATAGTCTTAGCGTTATTAATATCTAGAAGGGCGTAGATAGCGCTAGGGTTATTACTATTAATTATAGCCTAGCTAATATATATGTTATCCCTAGTATAAACACTAGGAAACTTATAGTATAGTATCTATTTCATAATAACGAATAATAATATACCGCTAAAGTTAGAGTTACCTATAATATATTTAGCAATAAATAAGTTAAGGGCTCTAATATATATATAAGGGCTAAGGATAATTATACTATTCTAGATAGAGGTATAGAGGATTAGATGCTTAGAGCGTTGAATAATAATACGGTTAGTTATATTAAAGAAGTAGACGCGCTAAAAACAGATATTAATTACCTCCTATATAATTAGGAACTTTATATAAGAATAGGTAGGGTAATAAAAGCTAGAGATATAAGTTTATAACTACAAGTTAGTAATAATAACTATCTTAATACTAGAGGTAGCGTTAGGCGTTATGATAGCGCTAGGTATGTTAGAAGTACTATAAGGGTTAACGTTAGAGAAAGGGTTAATATTAGGGCGATTATCTAAGCCTATAGCTAAAGCTCTATACTTATTAGATAACTTAGTAGTAAGGTATTACTTAGGGCTAAGAAAGCCTAGGCTCTTATTAGTTAGTCCCTTAGAGATAGTTATTATATTAACCTTAAACTTATTAGTAGCTAACTTAATAAACTAGCCTAAGTTAAGTATAAGCTTACTAATATTACTAGTATAACCCTTAGAAATAGCTATAGCTAGCGCGATTTATATATCTTTATATCTATTAAATAGAATAGAGATATAGCTAATATATTTACTATAGGCTTATATTCTCTTAATAGCCTTAGTATTATCTACTACGTTAGGGGTGGTAGTACTAGTAGCTTACCTCTTAGGGGTAGGTATTTTATTAGTCTTATTCTAAATAATATAGGTTAATCTAGTATTAGCTATATTAATATTAGTTAATAATCAAGGTTTAGTATACTTAATAGTATTAATACTTAATAGTATTAATAGCTTAGTTAGGTTAGGTTGAGTTAAGGGCGTAGATAGGTTAAGTAGCTTTGATAGGTTGATTAGCTTAAGCGCGTTTAGTATTAATAGGTTCTTTATCTCTACTTAAGGCTTCCCTAGATATAATAGGAATAGGTAAGCTAGTAATATTAGTAATATAATATAGGTTATATTTAAAGGAATTCTATATAATATCATAGAGAGCTAGCTATTCTTAATCTAGAATAGGGTTAGTCATAGAACTTAGTTTAGTTAGTAAATAGTAATTAGGCGATAGTATACGTATTAATACTTAAGGAGATAATAAATAGGGTACTAGAAATATTATAACTAGTTTTATAATATTAGGTCTCTTAATTAAGAGCGCGCTTAAGAACTTCTTAGTTATAAATAAAATATCCTAGCTTTTTATAAGGGATCTTCATATTAGGTAGGTAGTAGTAAATATAGTTAAGTATAATATACTTAGCGTCTTCTTAGTTAGATTATTATCTATTTAAGGTAGAATAATACTTAGGTATATAAAATATAGGTTACTTAGGTAGCGCTATATATATATAATAATCTTAAGCGTTAATAGGGATCTTTAATATCTAGAAGAGGATGATACTAATAGGATAAGAAGTATAAGTATAATAATTATAAGGTAATAGGAATAAAGGTATTAATACTCTTTTATAAAAATATATATATAAAGGGAAAGGTTAGCTTAATACTAAGCGGGTAAAGGTAGTAGTAATAACTAATAGGGTTACTTAGTAATATAGTTTATTTTATATATATATACTTAAGCGCTAATCTTTCTTGTTAGTTAAATAAGAGTAGGGATGAATCCTTAAGCGAGGAGAGTAGTTAGGTTTAAAAAGGTTCTTATAGTACTAAGAGTAGAAGGTATTTAAGAGGGAAGGCGTAGTAAACGTAGTTATTATTATTCTTAGGCTAGATATGAATATTACTATTATTAGAGTAAAGCCCTTAGACGCGCTAAGCGCGCTAAATATCTTTATTCTATAATAAAGCCTTAGTTATAGTATTCTTTCTAATTTAATTATCTATTTAAAGTGCTTTAAGTAGCGGGTTCCTTATTCATAATATATATTATATTATTCTATAGGGTTCTTTTAAGGCCTTCGTTTTAAGCGTTTTAATAGGTTTTTACTAAGCTCTAATACTAGTTCAATACTCTATTAAATAGGTCTTTAAGGCCTCTAGCCACTGCAAAGTGATTTTACCTGCTTAGGTGTAATAGGCCTTCTAGCTCCGCGCCTCCTAATAATATATAGCCTTTAGTTACGTGATTATAACTCTCCTAACTATAGCTACACTTATATATACCCTACTAGATAGCCTCACGATGTTTAACTTTATATTAATAATAACGTGGTTTTTAATTATTTAATAGACTACGAAACTATTAACTTTTCCTCTCGCATACTACCTACGCTACTAATACCGCCTCTATTACTACTTCGTCCGCTAGGTATACTATTATTAGTAACGCTCTCTATATTAGTTAGCGTAAGCTATACTTACTAACGTTTAAGCCCTAATAAGCCTAGGCTACCTAGGCTACCTCTACCTTAGTAATATAGAGGACCTACTTAAAGAAGGGCTACTCTATAGGATATATAATAACCTACTAAACTTCTACTACTAAGTTTACTTACTTAGCTCTAATACTATTATACCTTATAGAGTCCCCTATAGGGGTATTAAGGTAAGCCCTCTTAAGGGCTATATTAATAATATACTCTCTATATATAATAGAGTAGTTAATAAAAGAGCAGGTTTTATTAATTATATTAAAGCTAAACTCTCTAGTAATCCCCTCTATATTATTTATACTAAAGGGCAGGCCTCTAGCCACTGCATAGTGATTTTACCTACTTAAGTGTAATAGACCTTCTAACTCCGCGCCTCCTAATAATATATAGCCTTCGGTCACGTGATCCTCTCCTAACTATAGCCGCACTTATATATACCCCACTAGATAGCCTCACGATCTTTAACTTTATATTAATAATAACGTGGTTTTTAATTATTTAAACTACGAAACTATTAACCTTTCCTCTTACGTACTACCTGCGCTGCTAATACCGCCTCTATTACCGCTTCGTCCGCTAGTCCTCTTATTTAATTAGGTTAGCTAATGCCTTCGCAGCTATACTATCGTTAGCAACGCTCTCTCTATATTATAGTTAGCGCAAGCCGTACTTACTAATAAGCCCTAATAGGCCTAGGCTACCTAGGCCGCCTCTGCCTTAGTAATATAGAGGACCTGCTCGAAGAAGGGCTACTCTATAGGGTGCGTAACGACCTGCTAAACTTCTACTACTAAGTTTATTTACTTAGCTCTAATACTATTATGCCTTATAGAGTCCCTTATAGGGGTATTAAGGTAAGCCCTCTTAAGGGCTATACTAATAATACGCTCTCTATATATAGTAGAGTAGTTAATAAAGGAGCGGGTTTTATTAATTATATTAAGGCTAAACTCTCTAGCGATCCCCTCTATATTATTTATACTAAAGGGCGTACCTCGCTTAGGCTTAGGATATTTATATATAGGGTTTAGTATTAATATAGTTAAGGGATAAAGATAAGGATAAGGGAGAGGTATAAGGCCCTACTTATAGAGCTTCTTATACTTCTAGCTATAAGAACCTCTTAGGAAAGACCTCTCTAGTTAAGGAGTTACCTCTTATATAGTAGCGTTCGTAGTACCTTTAGCACCTTGCTAGAAGGTCGACCTTTTGGGTTAAGGAGTTATCTTATATAGTAGCTTTACTATAAGAGCCTTAGTAGCCCGTTTAGCTCTAATATAATTAGCCCCGGTATAGCGCGTATCTAACTTTATACGAGGGTTTACTTATAAGTAGTAGGAATATATAGGGTTCTTATATTATTTTCCTTAACTAGTAGAGGGTATAGGTTAAAATACCTATATAGTATTTCCTAAATTATGCCTGCGAACTAGGTGAATTTGTTATAGTCTTTTTGCGAAGGGGCTGCGGCGTAATTCCGAGCTTAATACTAAAGGGTATACCTCGCTTAGGCTTAGTATATTTATATATAAGGTCTAGTATTAATATAGTTAAGGATTTATTATAGGTTATAGGGATAAGGATAAGGAACAGGGAGAGGTATAAGGCCCTTTTATAGAGCTTCTTATACTTCTAGCTATAAGAACCTCTTAGGAAAGACCTCTTTAGTTAAGGAGTTACCTCTTATATAGTAGCGTTTACCTTTAGTACCTTGCTAGAAGGTCGACCTTTTGGGTTAAGGAGTTATCTTATATAGTGGCTTTTCTAGGCTACGAGAGCCTTAATAGCCTATTTAGCTCTAATATAATTAGCCCCGGTATAGCGCACGTCCGACTTTATATAGTAATATTTAGAGGGTTTACTTATAAGTAATAGGAATATATAGGGTTCTTATATTATTTTCCTTAACTAGTAAAGTCCTTAGGGTTATATTTTCCCCCGCCCCCCTTAGCTCTATAGAAAGTAGAGACTACTTACTAGGCTATAATATCTAAATAGGAGTTAATAAGGTATTATACCTCTATATCTAGAGTATAGAACGCCCTATTTATAGTAATCTTATGCTTTATTTATTATACCTAGGTAATATATTCTTTCTACTTACTTAAAAACTTCGGGGGTAGGGGTAATAGCTTCTAATATATTATACTAGGTACTACTAGTACCTTACTAGTAGTATTTATAGGGGTTTATATAGCTATATATTAGCTATTCCCTTACTTAACCTCCTATAACTATTACTAGAGGGACTCTATTACTGCTACTAAATTAGCTTATAATAGCTTATTCTTAAGTTTTAGCCGTACTACTATTAACTATCTTACTAACTAATAAGGAGTAGCGCTTAACTTATTATTATTATTATAATAATAAGCTTAAATATATAAGGGGTTAGACCTAAGTTTATTTAAGAAGAGGTCGCTATAATATTATTTATTTAAGCTAAAGAGGAAAAGGGGAAGTTTTTCTCTCTAGTAGAGATTTCGCTAGTCTATAGGGAATAACTAGGTAGGCCCTAGGTAGGCCCTAGGTAGCTCCTTAAGGTGGTAAACCTAGGCAGAAGCCTAGGTAGGCTTAACCAGGGCGTAGCCCGTAATAGTTATAATCTAATATTTATATTCTACTATCCTTTAATAAATTTAACCTTAAGGTATTAATCTTCTAGAAGGTTAATTAGTCCTTAGGTATTTTAAATAATAGGGTAATATAATATAACCTCTTCATAATATTAAATATCTTTCTTAGTTATAGATATATATACCTTCTTTAGTAATAACTACTAGTAAGCTTTGAAGCTTAGTCATACCTTTCTTACTATTTAAGTTAATATTCCCCTTATAAATATCTCCCTAATTTAGCATTAGGTTATCCTTTATTACGCCTTAGTTTATAAGGGCTTCCTTATTAGTTAGATTTGAGATTTCTACTTATTTAGTAACCAATAGTTCCAGTAACTAAATAAGTATTATAATCCTATGATCTAAAAGGTTGAAAATAGCGTAATATCTAGGATTCTTATATAATAATATTAATAAAGCTACTTATAGTTAATCGCAAGTCTTTAGCTTAAGGTATTTATTAGACTTAAAGGGCGCTAGGGTTCTAAGTTTAGTACCTTATTTAATCTTTAATAGATAAGGAGCGTTATTAATAATAGGAATAAATACTAAGTTACTTACATACGTATATATATACCCTTTATACTTTAGGCTAGGCCTCTAGCCACTATATAGTGATTTTACCTGCTTAAGTGCAATAGACCTTCTAACTCCGCGCCTCCTAATAATACATAGCCTTTGGTTACGTGATCCTTTCCTAACTATAGCTATACTTATATATACCTATTAATAGCCTCACGATCTTTAACTTTATATTAATAATAACGTAGTTTTTAATTATTTAAACTACGAAACTATTAACTTATCCTCTCGCATACTACCCGCGCTACTAATACTACCTCTATTACCGCTTTATCCGCTAGCTATACCGTTATTAGTAACGCTCTCTCTATATTAAAGCAGTCGGCGTAAGCTATACTTACTAACAAGCCCTAATAGGCCTAGGCTGCCTAGGCTACCTCTGCCTTAGTAATATAGAGGACCTACCTAAAGAAGGGCTACTCTATAGGGTATATAATAACCTACTAAACTTCTACTACTAAGTTTACTTACTTAGCTCTAATATTATTACGCTTTATAGAGTCCCTTATAGGGGTATTAAGGTAAGCCCTCTTAAGGGCTATACTAATAATACGCTCTCTATATATAGCGGAGTAGTTAATAAAGGAGCAGGTTTTATTACTTATATTAAGGCTAAACTTTCTAGCAACCCCCTCTATATTATTTATACTAAAGGGTATACCTCGCTTAGGCTTAGTATATTTATATATAGGGTCTAGTACTAATATAGTTTAGGGATAAGTAAGAGGGAGAGGTATAAGGCCCTACTCGTAGTAGTAGAGCTTCTTATACTTCTAGCTATAAGAACTTCTTAGGAAAGACCTCTTTAGTTAAGGAGTTACCTCTTATATAGTAGTATTTATAGTACCTTTAGTACCTTACTAGTATAAGAGTATAGCTATAGGCCTAAACTAGGAAAGGCTAGAATGCTAAAACGTAGGTATGCGTAGTTATATTAAACTATTACTTAACCTTCTAATTCTCTAGCTTATAGAGTTTTCTTAAGAGTATATATATTTACTACTAATTCGCTAATATTTTGCTAATAGTATTAGCTCTATATCCTATACCTGCTATTATTCCTTATAATTACCCCCCCCTCTAAAGCCTTAGTCCCTAAGGCGTACTAATAGGGTAATATAGCTCTATATCGTTATAGATATTATTACTAACTATAAAGCAGTATCTCTACGCCTTTATTACGTTATTTACTCTTACCCTCTATACTAGATCTAAGTAGTTATAGTAAATAATATATTTTTATTTTCCTAGCGCGTTATAAGTATCTTTAAATTTTAATTATTACTATTATTTTTTAATTAGTTATTAATAGTTATATAACTATTTAGTAGTATATAACTAGTAATTATTTAGCCTTATTACCTAATAACTTAAAATATAAAAAAGCGTCTTCTTTTTAAAGTCTCTAATCTAGTTAGAATTTCTCCTCTTTATAATCTTTTTTAGTCTAGCTACCTCTCCTATTTTAGCGCTTATTTTATAAGCTTTTATTATAATTATTAAGTTTTCTCCCTTTTTCTTCTAATCCTACTTATATCCCTCTCTAGCTTTTTACTAATAGCTCTCTATAATATCTTATATTACGCATATAAGTATAGTTCTTATAAAATACCTCTATAATCCCGAGATTCTTTCTAGTAATCTTATTAATAATAGTAATAGTAGCTATTCTTACCTTAGCTATCTTTATAAAATATATTAAGATATTATCTACCTTTATTATATATATAGCGAGCACGTATAGAAGTATATTTATTATAATTTTAATAAGAAGAAATATATTATTATAAGTCTCTATTAATTTGCTAATAGGTCGCTATATATTAATGTTTTTTAGGTCCCTTAGGAGCTTTAGGGCGTAGCCTAGATAACTTAGAATATATTCTACTAGATCTAGATCTAGTAGCGCGATAGTATCCTAACCCCTCTTTATTATTACTATATTCTAGCTACGCTTAGTAACTATTTAGTAGTATAGAAGCGATATTACTAAGCTTATTTATAATCCTATTACTAGTAGTAGTAGCTATAATATAGAGTAGCTTTAGCTCTAGGAGCTTACCTCTATTTATAAGTACTTTATACTTAATATCCTAGTCTATATAAGCTATTACTTACTATTCCCTTACTAATTATATCCTACTAACTACTAGGTTTTAGGTTAATACCTTTTATAATAGCGTTAATATTTTTTAACGCCTAAACGCTACCTAGCTAGTATATATTTATAATAATAATCCTATTAACTACTTCTATAACGAGACTAACTACTTACTTAATAACCCTTTAATAAAGCTAGTCCTTATATATACCTACGAGTATAATATCGCCTTTTTCCCTAGGTTTTATAAGGAGCTTTAGGAAAATCTCGCTAAGTATACTACTAATAATATCCCCTCCTGCGTTATTATTATTACTAGTACTTATCCTATCTCCCGCGCCTCTTACCTTAGTACCCCTACTAAGTATAGCTAAAGTAGTAGCGAAGAGTTAGTAAAGAAGACTAAGAGAGCTAAGGTTATTATTACTATTTCTAATAGTAATAGTTCTAGTAGTAAGTCGGGTAGTAGCGCTAGTAGCGAGTCGGCTAGTAGTTAGCCTATAGGTAGTAATAATAGGGATACTAATAGCGCTAGTTTAGTAACTAGTCGCTATAATAGTCGTAGTAGTACTACTTATAGTTATAGTAGTTATAGTAGTTACCCCTATAGCTATCCTAAGAACTTAATAACTACTTAGATAGTTAGCTCTTTTCCCCTTTTATAGGATAATACCCCTTTTCGCTATAGCTTTAGTAATAATTCGCTACTTAATTTAAGAAATATTTTACTTCTAAATTAGGTTCTATTTTATAGTCTTATAGTTTATAATTACTAACCTATTATAGTAATTTTAATAACTAGTCGTCCTACCTCTTATAAGCCCTCTTATATTATTTATTAAACTTATAAATAGCCTCTTATATATTCGCTAAGTTCTCCGTGGGTTCCTATATATTATATTCTATAGGCTATTCTACTTATTTAACTAGGTACTACGTATTATTACTAACGCCTTGCTATATAATAATCTCTTTAACCTCCTATTCCTCTAGTATATCCTTAAGCTCTAGGTATATAAGTAAGCCTTCGATACTTACTTAGCGATTATCTTATAGTTCTAGTAATATAACTAAGAATATATTATATATCCTTTAGTATTATAATAGTAGATAAACTTTATAAGCTTATATACTAATTATTTCTATAATAGCTACTTATATAAACCTAGGCCCTAGTTTCTTATTCTTAAATTAGAAGTTCTTTATTAATAGCTTAATAACTTATCCCTAATAGTAAGTCTATTCCTTATACCTCGCGTTATAATACTTAGCTTATACCTTAGTAGCTTTTTACTACTATTCCTAGGCCTTCTTATAAAGCCTTGATATATATTTAATTCGCTCCCTTACGCCTTATATTATAGCCCTATTCATAGGGGTTATATATTCTATATAATATAGGTAGTAGCTATATAGGGCCTCTATTAGTAAGTAGCTAGTAGTGCTATAGCGATTATTATTATATATAAACTTAGCCTTAGGTAACTAGATAGCCTATTCTTATAGTAAGTCGCTAGTATATACTTATAGGTACTTTTCTAATATCTAGTATATCCTTTTAAACTACTTATTAGTTTAGGGGTAATATATAGTAGAGAGGTAGTACTTAATAGCCCTCTCTCTTATAAATTCCTCTTAAAACTAGCTAGTAAGGAGCTTATCTTAGTTACTAATAATACCCTCTAGGGTATTAAAATAGTACTTAACATATTTATAAATAATCCGCGCTAACTTAGCAGCTATTAGCTACTTTAATATTAGGATAAATATAGCAAACTTAGTTATCTAATATATAATAATAAGAACTATGTTATACTCCCTGCCTTTATACTAATAGCTTAGTAGTAGTCTAGTAATAAAGTCTATACTAATTTCCTCAAACGGGTGCGCTAGTAGGGGTAGCGGGTATAACTTTCTATAGGGCTTATACCTTAGAACCTAGATCCCTTAGTATATAGTACCCTATAATATAATTATATATATCTATAGCTAAGTTTAGCTAGTAGAACTTCCTTAAGATTAACTTAGTAGTCTTATTTACCCCTATATAAGCTACCCTATAGTTATTATAGTATTAGTAAAGGATTTTAAGTCTTAGGGACCTCTCCTAGGGTATCTCTAACCTTCTCTTATAGAATAAGGTTCTATAGCTATTAATTATATAGCTCCTATAATTACTAGCCGGTCCGCGTGCCCTCTCTAATTAGGTCTAGTAGTATAAGTTATTAGACTATAGTTTATAGATAGGATTTTCTATTACTTTAGAGGGTTACTAACTATATACCGTTTTACCCGTTATAAGCTCCCTTATAACTTAGCATAGGATATATTACTATATTATAATAACCCTAGCTCTAAGCGAGTCCTCTAGGTTAGTAACCTCTTACTAAGCGTTCTCTATATCTTCTCTTGCTCTTTAGCGTTAGGTTATTATAGCTACTATAGTTATAGTAGTATTAGTATACTATAGAGCGCTATACTAACTAGAGACTAAGGCGTCTCTACCCCTAGAGCTATCTATCTAGAAGGGGCGTTATTTTATACTAGCCCTTATAATATTAATAAATACTCTTAAGGTCTCTATATT
>JAVHLU010003227.1:0-12552 GCA_036785755.1 Colletotrichum ledebouriae
TAGAATCCTATAGAAATCGGGCGAAAATAATAGAGTTGTGACTTTAGCAAAAAAACCCGGTTGTGAGATGGGGACTAGTGGGGCAATTCACTGCGCTAACATTTGAAACCCCGGGAGAGGTGTAGTATGCCTCTTTCAACCAATCCGGGGTCCATCCATGTCGTGCGATCGTGGGGACCCTGATTATCGAAGCTCCCTTTGACAGCGACTTTTCCGCAAACGTAACTCTGCATATGGCCGACCCCATCCTCGGGCGATTGAGCTCTTTTTCGCCCGCTCTCTTGTCGATAGCTGTCGGCGCAGACGGCGAAAGTGTCATACTCGGTCCTCGTTATCCCGGTGGTGAGTATAAGAAAAAAGTCTGCGCACTCTTAAAATACATTCCACCCTGTGGCAGAATTGGGGGGTGGGGGGGTAAGACCACGAGGTCGGTTGTGCCTTGAAAGGTACAAAGACTGAAGATCGATCTACACTGCCCGGTCTCGCTCAACCCCTACGCTGCGAGGACCGGCGAGCGATATCGGGTCTCGAGAAGAAGACGGGCGTGTAACGGAAAACCGTCGGCGCCGAGGGAGAGTGGTCCGGACTTTGTGTCATTCACACTTGGTTTATACCAGTAGGCTTCTCGCCTGTACCGTCTTGTATGGCGAAGATGCGCGCGTGCTGTAGTCGTCATTCAGTTTATCGATTGCGCTACACAGCCCAGCAATGACGCATCGTGGGGTTCTGCCGTCCAGAAAAAAGAAAGACGCAACGCGCCGCCACGCTCTCATCGGCGAGTGGAGCCCCTTCAGCCCGAGAACACATCGATCACGACATCAGTCATCTTGTTCCCTTTGCTCAAATGAGACAGGCCGGCGGACAGGGGAACCGCTGCCTCGACGAGATAGCCTCGAGACCGAAACGACATCCGGTGAAAATGAAAATGCTGTCATGCGACCTCGCCTGATATTGATGTGACTTATGTCCCAAAATATTCAATTTGATCCGAACGACAATGACGTCGTCGTAATGTATCGGTCGTTGGGTCGCTAAAACCTTTGCATTACACAGCCTGTGACAACGGAGACTGAACGACGACCACGAGGAGAAGCTTCTTTCATGCCGTCGTCCGTATCGATCCGCCGCCACCGTTGTACACGAATGACCGGGGCCGGGCACAGCTGGCTGACGCCATCCAACGTGGTTGATAATGCAAAGGGAACATTGAGAAGATCTCTTGACTCTTCTGCGCCCTGGTCCTCGTCACTTCGTCGTCATCCTGGACCCTGATGACCTCAACCCCGGATGGCTCACTGATTCCCTTCCGGACCCCAAACTCCGTCACAATTTAACGCCGTCCCGTCCCGTCGACGCATCCAAACTCCCAGTGGGGATCCCATACAACAATTCAGACAGTTCAGAGAAAGATAAAATAAAAGATACCTGTGACTTGCTGTTATGATATGACGGGCGATGACCCACCCAAAAAAAAAAGGAAGAAGAAAAAATGATCCCGAAGCCATGCATAACCGTGCCTTCACACACACACGTCAGACAATCCTGCCGTTTCCTTTTCTCACCTGTTGTAATACGTCTGGTGTTTCGACCCCCGCTGCCCTGCCGTCCGAACATCCGTCACCTCCGCGCTCAACTCCTGCGGCGAAGACGGCAGCTCCACCGGCGCCGGCGGCGTCGGCTGCACTTCCGTGACGGGCGGCGTCGGTTGTTGCGTCGGAAGCGGCGACTTCCGGTCTCCCATCGGGGGCGTGTACACCGGCGGCGTCCCGTGCTGGCTCCCCGTAGCGACCTGTACCATGCTCACCTGCGGCACCCACATATTCTCGCTGGCGTCGATTTGCACCTGGTTCGACAGCGTGACCGGGTCCGGGAAGTATGCCTGCTGTGGAGGGTACGTCATCGACGACGCTCGCGTCATCACAGAAGGCGGCGCCATTATTGTCATCCCCAAGGGTGGGGTTTGTCCCGTCAGCGTCCCTGCCGCCGCCGGCGTTGCTGTAAACGTTGTCGGGGGAGCGGATGACTCGGAGGGCAGTTCGACGGGCGGGCCCATGTGTGGAGGGACCGTCTGCGCAGACTGCGGTGGAGGGGAGAGAGAGGGGGGTGTGAAGGGTGAGTGGCCATAAGGCGGGGAGTACGGCGATGCTACTGGGCTGAGGTGCGTTATTGGTGGTGACCAGGCCTCTGACATACTCTGCGTGTGGTACGGGTGTCCGGGCCGTGGTGCTCTCGTTCTGTAATACCGTTGTTTGCGATGTCTGCGAACTAGGCAGAAGCATGCCAATGCTAAAAGAACGAGCACGGCCGCAGCGCCGATGGCGATGCCCACGATGGCGCCCACGGCGAAGGATGCTACGTTGGAAGAGGGAGAGGAAGTGGGAGATACCATACGCGTCGGCGTGCGCACGGAGATGTCTGCCGTCAGGGCCATCATCAGTCCCAAATCAGTCGTGCTCCATCCGCCCGGAGGCGCGGTTTGGGTAGCGTCGCCGTCACCGTTGCCGCCGGCAACGGCGATAATGTCGTCCGGTACGGAGTACGACGTCTTGTTGGGTGAGTACAGCTCCCAGATGCTCTTGTTCTTGTTTTGTCTTCCCAGGTCGACGTTGTGGGTTCCCCATTGCACCGGATAATCGCACTCGTTCGAGTTTGGGAAGGTGCCGCCGATGATGATCATCTGCGCGCGGCCGGGGACGATGTCGCAGGAGAGAGAGTGGTGCGGGTTCGCGCCTGTGCCGTTTGTGTTCGGATATTGTTTCACCCAGGTGAAAGTGGGCAAAGACAGAACGTAGACGTCGTCGTAGCCTGCGCCGAGAACGCCGGGGACTGTGGCACCGCCGTACATGTAGCTTTTGATATGTTAGCTGATGCGGCTAGGCGAGGAAGATGGAAAAGGTGGCAAGGGGTGTTTTACATGTTGTAAGACGACTGATCCTTGGCCCACGTTGCGCCGGCGCAGAACCGTCGTCTCATTTCGGGAACTTGACCGGTTGCCTTTTGCGCGTACCACCTGCTGCTCAGGATATCGTACATGAAGATCGTGTCCATCGGCTGTCCCTGTATCGTGCCGTTGTTCCCGGAATCCTGGAGACCGCCAAAGTAGACGAGCATGCCACCGCCCCCGGCGGGGATGTAATGCAGACTGCCTTCCGCCCTACGGATGCTGTCTGGGCCCGTGTTGTTCGACCAGGTGTTTGAGTCCATGGTGTACTTTACGAGTCCGTTGGTGGCGATCGGGGGCGTTGTGCCCCAGTTCTGGACAGAGGCGTTGCTGAGCCAGCCTCCGTAGTAGTACGCTTCTCCCTTCGAGTCAACCGAGACGCCGGCTCCGTAGCTTACTTTGGAGATGGGGACTCCGGACCGCGGGGTGCCGAGAGAGTCCCACTGGTTGTTGATTATGTCGTAGGACCAAAGGTTAAAGGGAGACGGCGGCTCGCCGTTGTGTTCGCCGCCGAAAAGATACAGGCGCTTGTTGACACCGTCCGCCCAGAGGGCACCGCCATTCGTGCTGGGAATTGTGCCGTTCTTGGAGAGGTTTGCGTAGAGCGGGGGCATGCCTACGTTCGGAGCTGATATGGAGAGGTCTTGGTAGAGGAGAGATGGGTCTGGAGCGACTTCGTAAGTTCCTTGGTAGTTTGTAACATTCATAAGCCGGCCAAACATACTTGAGTAGTTACTAGGGGACTCTATCATATTCCAATTAATGATGCCGCCGTCGATGTAGAGTTTGTTATCGACCACGGCTGTCTGGTGGCCGAAACGCCGGCAAAAGTTGTTGACGGGATCCTGCTGGGCGAAGGCTGGCGCCGTGAGCATGGATAGAATGGACATGCATAGCAGCGATGTTGCTGATCGCCTTCCGGATGCTCCTGGCCGGACTGTCGATCCCAGCCGGTCCGGAGACGGGCCCATGGTGGATATTCGTGCGGATGATCGGCACCTCGACCGGTGATTCAAAGTGTGGTGAGCGTCGCAGGGAGGCAGGAGAGATGTGGAGCTCGACCAGAAACGAGAAATCGGGCGAAGAAAATTTGTTCAGCGTCTCGAAGTGTCCTACTTTGATCTAAGGCAGGACTGGTGGAATGCTGCGCGGAGATTAACGCCGTTCAAGGGAGCAACGATGAGGAAGGACCAGATGGGAGGAGAGGGGGGAACGGCAGCAATTCTTCAGTAAACATTAATATCGATCACGGAAGGGGTTCGAGGTAGGCATTTCATCTTAACTCGGCAACAAAGAGTTTGAGGGAAACAAGAGACAGAGAATGCTTGGCAATCTAGGAGCGGCAGTGAACCCCGCGGACAGGCGGCGTGAAGCCAGACCGAATCTAGATGTGCGGCGGCTCGGCTGCAGCCAGAGGCTGGACCTGATGTGAACGGGCGAGGCAGCTGTGCTTCAAGCCCAGAACGCCACTGTCTCGATTGATGTGGCTTGCGTTGCCACGTTCGTCTCTCTACTTGCGTACCAAGACTGACTCTTGGGTCTGCGTGGGAGGACGGACCGGGGCATTGTGATTATGAAGCGTGCTCCCGTGATGGCCCAAAGGATGTCGGCGGCTTTGACAGAACTAGTGTATATGTCAACATGACAACCCTCGCGGCGTTTGACCACTAGCTCCCAGGACACTGTACGATGACCTTTGACTTATTATGAAGAGCACCGCGGTAAAGAAAGTTTGAGTCAACTTGCGGTGAAGCAGCTGGTGAGATGACCGGTACGTAGGAAGGACCCGATGGCTTTTCGCACCCGCACCAACCAAGCTCCCAGAAGAGGCATGAAGAACTGATGAGGATGATAGCAAATCAGATGAACGGGAAGACCGCGAGGGCTTGCTACGAACCCGGCATTGACGTTGTGTCTAGGACAGATGGCGGCTCAGATTAAAGCTTGTGATGGGAAGTCCCGGACCCAGTTAGACGGGGCGCGGTTCAGCTCGCTGGAGCTAAGAGCCGGATGGGTTCCAGTTTGGAGTTTGTGCAGCCACATGGCGCTAAAGCCTGCATCCGGCGGACGGCGTGGCAGGGCTGAAGTAGAGAGGGGTCAAAGGAAGGTGCGACCACGCATATTGACTGGAGGAGGGGGACGGGTGGTAAAGCGGGATACCAGCGATATTGAAAAGACAGGCAGTACGTGAACACTCTCGCTAAGGTTGCCAAGGCTTGTACGGTAGTAAACTGCAATGCAGGTAAACCGAAATTTGGGGTCAATCGTAATGTTCCATTAGGTAGTCGATGTATAAGCTCGGAAGGAGGAATCGGCGTTGGTCTCCTTCCCTACTAGGACGGCGTAACCCCTTCTTTCCTGGCGTTGATCCAGCAGAGAGCTGTCCCGCATGGTCCAGAATTGAAAGCCAACGTTTGCAGGCGGGCTTCATAAGCCTCTCAGCTTTTCCGGCCAGGCGCGAGCCTGAACCGACCCGTCGGGGCTTGGGCATTGCGCGTGATGGATGGGTTCTGTCTTGTTCAGGATCTGAACGTTTCTTCGCAGATTTCCGTCATGGGCCTGCATGCCGTGGTTCCTCGTGTTCTTGGCCAACGCTTTCCATAACGTTCCCAGACGAAGGTTTGAGCCCTTCTATCAGTTCCCAATACATGACGTGCAAGTCCTCGGCCTCAGGCTCGTTTACCACGATTTTCTTGAAGCAAGGGTAGGTTTTTGAAGAATCGGTCTTTTTGGCCTTTCCTTCGAGAAGCTGCAAAAGTAATGGTCGGAAGTTTGGTGTTATCAGAGATTCCGTGGCAAGATCCGCGTCGGCTTTGCTCGCAAGCTGAGGACTAGTCCGCTGTCGCCCATGGACAACGAGCTTGTGCAAAGGGCGTAGGACGTCCGTCGCCATCGCCGGCGAGATATGATAACGCTGATCAAAGGCGTGATCAAGATACAGCTTCAGAGATTTCAAACGAAACGCTTCAGCTGAGATTCTCATACCGATGTTGCAGAGCGACAAGCCCAAGGCATAGTCGTTCTTTTCGCAGCGAAGCAAGAAAGTATTGAGAAGGGGCAAAAGTGCAATAGGGCGAGCTAAACGGCGGTCGAGGGCGTCTGCGATGACCGTTGCCATAATGCCGGCATTATTGAGGAGAATAGTAGCGCTCTCATCTGCATTGAGCATGCGTGAAAACACTCGATGGAAGTCTTCTGGAGTAGTTGGTTCTTCGAGTAGCCGCATGAGCTCTTCAGCGCCCGGTCGCCGTGTCGGAGTGACAGACTTGCGATGGAGCAGCCATTCTAGCAGTCGGGCGTCCTCTCGACAGACAGACATCGGGATGCCGTTCCTCTCTATGACTTCTTGCTGCACTCTCTCGACCTCTGTTTGGGACAGCGACTGTTGTAGCCCGCCTTTGAGAGCGGCAGTCATGATATCCAGATCCGTTACGCGCCATGGCTGCCACGCTTTTGTCTCGCTGATCTTGGTAAAATTGGCCTTCGCTGCTTCGCGACCAACCTCAAATTGGTCGATACGCTTCTTCATGGCTTCCCTCCGAGGATGAGTGGCCCACTTCTGAACCTGAGCCTCCTCCTCGGCATCATCGTATGGTCTTGCGTAGTTGCTCTCATAGCTGTCGAGATCCAAGATCACATTTGTGACCTCGAACGGCTTCCACCAAGGACCTGGCTTTGGCGGTTCCGGCTTCTTCTTGTGGTGAATACGCGGCTGCGTTCTCCGTTGAAGCTGAGAGGCCGAATGAAACCAAGTGACCGTGGTTACAGACACTGCTATTGTTTTGCGAAGGCTGCGGACGCCGTTCGCAATACTCAGAGGTTGCATAGCTGGCGTGAGAAACTCATCGGATGCTCCAAGCGCAAGTCAAGTTTCCGAGGCCTTTTTCGGCCGCGCGATGTCGTTGCCAAAATCGTCCGATCCCGGGAGCCGCATACTACTGGGTTCGCGGTGAGGGGAGTTTAGACGCAGGGGGTGAGGGATGAGGACAGGGATGGCCGGTCGCACAGCCACCGGCTGCTTTCTTCGACCAGTTTGCCGCATGGATCATGCGGGGAAAAGGCACGACCAAGGGATTGTTCACGTGACCGGTAAAGTCATGCATCTCTTATCAAGATAGACTTTGTGGCTGAGCCAATCTTACTTCTACCGCTTCGGACGCAGCCACTACAGCATCTCCAGTGACGTCCCATCCTTTCTTTCAGGCATCTTCAACTCATCCTTCGCGGTTTTTTTGACAAGAAACACGACGACACGGGCGAAACATTTCAAACAACTTACAAAAAAAAAGATGCCTCCTGCCAAGAAGAGAAAGACCGATTCTAAGGCTGCCGCCGATAAGGAAGCCAACCGCAGCCCGCCAACAAAATCTGCGATTGGCGAGGGAGCCGAAGAGACAGAGACGACTGCCGCACCTACGGAGGCAGGAGATTCCGCGAAATCATCAGCGAGCGATGCCGCATCCAAAGCTGCAGATCGCATGGCGCGATTCAAAGCCCTCAAGGCCCGTGCCAAGAGCTCAGCTGACCAGAACTTCAAAGAAGCGACGCTCGAGTCGCAGCGCCTCGCCACAGACCCAAGCCAGTTGGCTGCAATCCACCGCAAACAGGCGATAGTCTCGCACAAGCTGCTCAAGGCAGACGTGGAGGACGCCGGCGGCGACTTCGAGCGGAAGCGAGCGTGGGACTGGACCATCGACGAGAGCGAGAAGTGGGATAAGCGCGTCAAGAAGAAGGAGGCGCATCGCGACAACAACGCGTTCCAGGACTATACAGCTGAGAGCAACAAGATTTACAAACGGCAGCTGAGGAATATCGCACCGGATATGGAGAAGTACGAGAAGGACAAGATGGCTGCCATCGAACGGGCAGCGGCCTCTGGCGGTCTCGACATCGTGGAGATGGAAGATGGCGAGCTCATTGCAGTGGACAAGGACGGCTCATTCTACTCGACAGCCGACTCCACGACGTTCACGCAGAGCAAACCGGACAAGGCTGCTATCGATCGGCTTGTGGAAGACCTCAGGAGAGCTGAGGCGAACAGGTTGAAGAAGAGGAAGGATCGCATGGCGCAGAATGGCGATGACGGCGACGTCAACTACATCAACGAGAAGAACAAGCAGTTTAACCAGAAGCTGGCACGCTTCTACAATAAGTATACTGCGGAGATTCGGGACAGTTTTGAAAGAGGAACAATGATTTGATAACTGTTTTACTGGAATTGGGAGTAGAGGCGTTTTGACAGAGGACCTTGGCTTTCTTTTGGGAATGGTACAGTCTACAGTGGGTTTACAAATACATTACATGCGTCATAGCATGGTTTTCCTCCAACCCTTGTTCGCCAGCTCTTCTAGTTCGGGAACCTCGATGGGACCCTGAACTTTTGTGTCATCAAGTGCTTCCACCACAGCCTCGGCCACTGATTCGACAGGCAGAGGCTTGACGCCGCTCGCACCCATAAAGTCGCTCAGGACGCCACCTGTCAGTCTGTTGAACAAGGCGCCGGCTCCAGTCATCGCCGCCAAAGGCAGTGTGAACTTCCTTGAGCTGTCGTACAAGAAAGGCGGTCTCGGGAAAATGCCGCGCATACGGGGGAACTCGCTGGCGATGGTGCTCTCAGCCTCGCGCTTGGTGGTTATGTACCTCGCAGGCAGGACGGGTGCACCTGCGGCGGCAGAGATGTAGACGAAGGCCTTGACGTTCTCGGCGTTGGCCTGTTTTGCAAGAGCAATGGCACTGTCGCGGTTCATGACCTCGTAGGAGAACTGGTCCTTGGGGTTGGACGGTTTGAGGTCGCCCCCTTCAGGTGTCTTGAGGGGATCGACGCCGCGGTCTTTGACGGGGGCGAAGGCCTTCTGCAGGCCGGCGATGGGAGATTCCTGGCCCGAGACGACGCCCTTGTAGTCGGCCTCCATGAGGATGCCCATGCTGTGAACAACGAAATCGGCGCCCTTGAGAAGAGGAGCGTATGTCGCAGGGCGGAGCATGTCTGCGCGTTCCCAAGAGACCTTGTGCGCCCATTGGGGAGGGGACGGGGATGAGGACACGGCTTGCCATTTGGGTTCGCCTGAACGGCTGCGAGAAAGTGTTAGGACATGGCGATTAGTTACTACCTCTAAAGAGGAATGTACCTGATAGATGTGACATCCCAACCTCTGGCGACGGCGTATTTACAGATCCTTGAGCCGAGGAAGCCGTTTCCCCCGCAGACTACCAGCTTCCTGGTGACGGCTGAGGTTGACATGATGCCGATGGTCGCCGAAGGGATGGAATCAGACACCGACCAATTGACTGGGGAATTTGACACTTTTTGATAGTGCGGTCTGCTCCAAGGAAGTCAACTGGCGCTGTAAGTAAGAATTCTCGAGTTCGGGGCTAGTCACTGTATTCCAATCTGATGGTGGGTCGATGCCGTCCGGACGCGGTGCAAAGTCATGATTTCATCACCCACCAAAGCTCCCCCCCAGTTCCCCAGTGAAATCCGGGTCTCTGGTACATTAAGGTACAGTTGCAGGGGTAGGTGGGGTTGGAGGGCTGGATCAAAGCTAGGTTGTCATTGGTTGATTTCGGCCCGCATTGTACACACACTAGGTGTGAGGGGTGCGATGTGTGATATATTATATTAAGTCTAGATATATGTTATAGGGTCTATTGATCTACGTATATATCCACCTATTAGGTATAGGCACCTAATAGTATACTACTAACTAAAATAAGATGCCCTCGTCTTATATTATACTATAACATATAAATCTAATATCTCTAAACTCCGTTCCCTTTATTATTATTATATAGTTATATTAAAGTTATTATTACTATTTTTATAGGATATTAATAAGGATATTATTAGCTTTAACCTATTAATAGTATTCTAGTCCTAAACCTTTATAAGTAACTAGGAACTATCTTATTCTAGCCTTTATATATTATTTATTAATAATAGCTTTAATCTACTTATCTAATATTTATATAGGTAGTATAGTTAGGAGTTATCTTCTATAAGGGTTAAGAACTACGGGTTCTAGATAGTTAATAGAGATAATATTATAAATATACTAGGTTAGTAAGAGTTAGATATAGTAGGTAGAATAGCTAATATAGTTAGTTACTTTAAATAAGCTAGTATACTATTATCTAAGTTTATAGCTTATAATAGCTACTTCTAGGATCATATAGCTTTTATATAGTTAAAAATAGACCTTATTACTAACCTTAAAAAATCTTATTATATAATATTAGTTATAATATTGTTTTATTAATATTAACGCTATAATAAGCGCGTTATAGACCTCGATATATAACGTAGATAGCTAGATTTATTATAGGATTTAATTAGTAATAGCTATTACTACGTTATTAAGTATAAAGCCTTTAACTATCTCGTTAGGTAAACGTCTAGTTAATATAGACTTAGCGTTATTATATTTAAATTATAATTATAGGATATTGTTAGGCTATTTAGAAGGATCTTCTAATATATTAATATAGTATTAAAGCATAGACTCGATTTATTAGTTATAGCGTTCTATCTATCTATCTATTTATAGGTAATAAGCTATAGAGTAGATAAAGTTAGTTCCTATACCCTTTTATATTATATTCTATATCTAAGATAAGAACTTAGGGTTATAATTACTAAGTATAACCTTAGGGATACCCTAGTTATTATTTATTAGTCTTTAGAATAGTTATTTACCCTAGTCCTAAGCGTTATAAGTTAATTTACTTAGTTCTATTATATTCTCCTTTAATAACTTATCTACGATTATTATTATATAATTAAGTCCGTTAGTTATTATTAGTAATATAAGGAGGAAATCGATTAAGATTAGGAAGTATAGGTATAGAGAAGGTAAGATTAGTTATAGGTTACTATAGGCCTTATAACGTCATATTTAAAAGACTTTATATATTAGGTATATTATTAGATAGTTATATAGCTCGTATAGCCTATTATAGACATAGTAGTTAAATAGGAACTCGGATAGTTTAGTATATCCTAGGTAGTTACTATTATATATAATATTAAAGATATTAGCTATATAGGATCGTGGGATAACTAGGCGATTAATATTATTAGGTAATACTTTCTATAGTAAACTATAGTATAGTTTTAATAGTAATACTACTATATTAATACTAAGATTAGCATTCTATTAGACTTAAGTTATAATTAGTACTTAAATTAGGTCGGTTTAGTAGCCTTATTAGATCTTATTCTTAAAAATAAGGGATATTATAGTTAGTGTAATGGCCTCTGGCTACTGCATAGTGATTTTACCTGCTTAAGTGCAACAGACCTTCTAACTCTGCGCCTCCTAATAATATATAGCCTTTAGTCACGTGATTATAACTTTCCTAACTATAGCTATACTTATATATACCCTACTAGATAGCCTTATAATCTTTAACTTTATATTAATAATAACGTAGTTTTTAATTATTTAAACTATAAAACTATCGACTTTTCTTCTCGCGCACTACCCGCGCTGCTAATACTGCCTCTATTACCGCTTTATCCGCTAGCTATGCCGTTATTAGTAACGCTCTCTCTATATTATTAGCGTAAGCTATACTTACTAATATTCCCCTAATAAGCCTAGGCTACCTAGGCTACCTCTACCTTAGTAATACGGAGGACCTACTTAAAGAAGGGCTACTCTATAGGGTATATAATAACCCGCTAAACTTCTACTACTAAGTTTACTTACTTAGCTCTAATATTATTACGCCTTATAGAATCCCCTATAGGGGTATTAAGGTAAGCCCTCTTAAGGCCTATATTAATAATATACTCTCTATATATAGTAGAGTAGTTAATAAAGGAGCGGGTTTTATTAATTATATTAAGGCTAAGCTCTCTAGTAACCCCCTCTATATTATTATACTAAAAGGTATACCTTACTTAGGCTTAGTATATTTATATATAAGGTTTAGTATTAATATAGTTAAGGGATAAGGATAAAAAAGAGGGAGAGGTATAAAGCCTTACTTATAGTAATAGAGCTTCTTATACTACTAGCTATAAGAACCTCTTAAGAAAGACCTCTTTAGTTAAGGAGTTACCTCTTATATAATAGTATTTATAATACCTTACTAGAAGGTTAACCTTTTAGGTTAAGGAGTTATTTTATATAGTAGCTTTTACCTTTAGTACCTTACTAGAAGGTTAACCTTTTAGGTTAAGGAGTTATCTTATATAGTAGCCTTTCTAGGCTACGAGAGCCTTAATAGCCCGTTTAGCTCCGATATAATTAGCCCTAGTATAGCGCGTATCCGACTTTATACGAGGGTTTACTTATAAGTAGTAAGAATATATAGGGTTCTTATATTATTTTCCTTAACTAATAGAGGGTATAGGTTAAAATACCTATATAGTATTTCCCGAATTATACCTACGAACTAGGTGAATTTATTATAGTCTTTTTGCGAAGGGGCTGCAGCGTAATTCCGAGCTTAATAGTTGGTATAAGAATACCAAAGGTATATCTAAAAGATTCTATAATAATCTTATAAGGTTTATATGAACCTTAACAAATAACTATAGTATATATAGTTATATAGCTATATAATATCTCTTTAATAATACTTTAAACTATAAAACATAAAATAAT
>JAVHLU010003228.1:0-12545 GCA_036785755.1 Colletotrichum ledebouriae
ACTAGACTAGTTTAGTATTAGTATACTCTATACTAAACTAGCCTAGTATTAGTATACCCTATACTATACTAGCCTAGTATTAGTCCACCCTATACTATACTAATACTAGACTAGTTTCCAACCCTGGGCATCATGATGGCATTGGGCGACAGTTCCTTGGTGGCATCCCCGTCTCATCGTCGACCCTAGTTCGGGAACGGGACCTTATTTTACTGGTGCGACGGGACCTAGTGGACGAAGAGAGGGGAAAATAAACGGCTGTTATCGGATCACTCTGTCGATTCCATACCTAGGCGATGGGAGCCCGGCCTCGGTCAGTTTCGTGCCCTCCCAACCAGACGCGTTGGGTATGACCCGCGCGCGTCCAGTGTGATATGAAAGGCGCGGGCACACACCACTCGAACCGTCGACCGGTGAGCACGGACGTTGGGGTTAGTGGCGGGACGGATAGGACGGGCATATTTTTATCGCTGAGAGGAGATAGATGGAAGCTCATCAGCCTGGCGAGCAAATGCCTGGGTTCTTGAGGAGACTGATGCATGATGGGAGGGGGGGATTCCAATGATTAAGAAGACGCATTCCTTAAAGAACATTTCAGAAGGTAGTTTTTCTTCAGGGATTTGACTAGGACACAGCGGCCAGGTGATGGAACTCTCGTGGTGAGGACGGACGCTGGAGAAGAAAAGAATTCAATGCCGGGAGAAGTGTCCTGCGAAGACGCCTGAGGAAAGACTTGAAACAAGATCCAAATTCCCAGGGCAGGCCCCGCCAGCCCAGCAGTGAGCGCAAGAGAGCCAGACATTCATTGGCTGACGATGCCCTCACTTCGCAGGGGCATCCGCTACCTCAAGGAAGACCAAAGGCACGTACCTAAGGTACCTTAACATATTAGGTATTATCGTTAAAGGTGAGAATAGAACGCGAATGGACGTTTCTCTCACCTGAAATAGATACATGTTAGGGGGCAGGACTAAGTGGAACAGAATGCTAGAAGGGATCTCCTCTTCCTGGGCACCTTCCACTTGCTCGTTGCCAGTCTTCTAGCGAGTGGGGAAGAAGAAACTTGGCAAGTTCTTCTGTCGGCGCGAGTGCGAGACGACGGTCAGTTTCGCACGGGTGATTGACCGAAAACCAAGAGTATAGCTTCAGACTGGCGGGCAGCATGTTGTCCGAGAGGGAGGGCAACATCTGCGACAGGAGCTTCACTGGGGACCAATGGGCTGAAATCCTCCTGGATGTACTCGTACAATTGGATGTTATATCAAGGTCGATTATCGAAGATCTCGTACCTTGCCCTCTGGTATGCAGAATACGGGTATTGCTAATTATTCATGTTGGCGTTAGAGTTGGGTGCCGCCGAGGGACCTTGACGTTGCAGACCCGAGCACTGCTGCAGAGCCAAGTACTTACATAGTACAGTCAACAGGAAATCTTCTATTGTAAGCGGTAATGAACATCCCGGTAATGAATATTCGTACCTTGCGCGAGAATCAGGTAGGTTTTTCACAAGATACATTATAGCACGGCCTTCACCTTACTGAGATACCCAGGTACAGAGTAGGTAGGTAAGGCAAGAAAATCGCGAGGTAGCGGATACCTTGCTCAATGACCTCAGCTTTCAGCGACAGTGACGGCTACTCACATCCCCCAAGATCATTTCGATCTCACACTCCATGGGTTCTCTTCCGCCTCGCTCAGACACATTGTCCATAAGAATTTGGTCGCAATTATGAGCAGAATTTTGCAGCAACAAGGAACCATCTCCCTGTCGGCGCAATTCGAGTCAGCCCAAACAAACTAAGGGCCTAAAAAAAAAATTACGAAGCTCGGCCAAAAAAGCAAGTGCTTTCATCTCGTCTGTCGGTGCCTTCCACTCCATCCAATACCAATCTCCTTCACACGGTCCATGAGTGTCCCCTCCCTCCCCTCCCCTCCCCTCCCCTCCCCTCCCCTCCTCTTTCCAAATTCCCCTCCATGTTTCTCTCTGAGATCCCCCGCCCCAAGCCCCAAAATCAGCCACTCCTGGCTCCTCATCTCTGCTGGGCTTGGACTGGGCACTGGCAACCCGGGTTTTCGAGCCGCCCGCCGCCTGCCGCCGGGGGACATCGCATAACGTCCATCACATCATCCAACTCTTCGACCTGGTCTCGACCTTAAATTGTCCATCATATCCGCAACGCTGCATAGCATTCATTGCATACATCATTAGCCTCTTACGTTCGTCCGTACCTACTTATCTTCATACTCGAGCATATAGTTGCAGTACTGAAGTTGCGCGGACTACGCACATTTCTTCGTTTGAGGATACATGAGCTGGGTCTAATGTTCACTGGGTGTCTACAGTCATCGCACATACACATAGCACATCAGCAAGAAACAAAGCTTGGTAAAGTTACGCAGTACAGCTTTTTGCGCATACCTCTCCCTACAAACCAGCCGTCAGCCAGTCCGCTTCTGCCCGCACACCAACCAGCTGGGACGACAGCGTTTGAGATGGCTCCAGCCTGTTCAAGAACGGGACGGGCCAAGCCCTGTTCTGCCCTGCAGTCTCCTGTCGGTGTCTTGCTCCCGCCCAGATTCAAGACCCTTGGTGCCTCAGCTTCGTCCCAACTGAACCACTGGCCCTCCAACATGCACGAAGTCCATGAACAGCCAGGACGGCGGCCGCGACGACGACCCTGACCCTTGACCCCCGGAACCCTGGCTTTACCGCACCGCATGGCGCACTGCTACTAGAGCCGCCTAACGATCAGCAAGTTCCGTCCAGCAGAGACGCCCATCTCGCTGCTAAGATTATCAAGGATCGACCGTCAGGTCGAAGGTCCAGCAGCAAGCAGTCAACTGAAGCAGAGCACCGACAGCAGCTTGCCTACTTTACCTTACCGTAAGGTAGTAAAGTACTAGCAAGCATGGGGGTTTCTGCGCTTCTGCGCTCCTCCCGAGGCAATCAGTCGCTGGTCTGGGACCACAGACAGGGCCCGCGACCTTCACCAGCCGCCCTAGCTCTCTCTACCACCCTCCCAAACGCGCCAGCTTCAACTCGATATTCGAAGCCTACCTTAGGTATCCAGCTCCCGAACCGCACCCGAACGACTGGCTTTGGTGCACCATAATGAACTTGTACTTACCCATATGATTCAAGGACATGAAACCATGAGAGAGCTCAGACTTGCACCGTATAATTCAACAAGGTGTCCGGCATCTATTCTGGGTACTATGTCTAGTTTGATGCACAAAGACTACGAACACGCCCCTCATGCTCTCTCTGTCTCTCTCTAATGTACTTTGTAGCGGCATAACGTGCATTATCCAGTTGAGGTTCACGTCAACCAAAGCACCGCACAAGATACTCTACACTCTCCTGTACTTTTCAGGCCTGGCCGTCCCGCCTGTACTTCTAGTGGAGTTTGGTGTTGCCTTGGTTCACATTTGGACCCGGACGCGGCACCTCTAGCCTTGCTCAGTCAGGGACTGTTGTGGAGTCACATAGTAAGTCGCCCCACCCCCTACCTACGCACCCCCCCCTAACTGCGCACTCCGCGCAGCACCTAACCCACCTAAACTTTCCTACTTCAATATTATAATAACTATCGCAAGAACGTATTTACTTACTATAACATAATAAATAATTTTTTTTAAAAATACTAGTATTTTCGCTATACCTAAATATACTAAGGCTAATATTCTTAACGCTATTATAGATATAGAGACTAGCTCTAGTATTTATAAAGCTACTCGCACCTAGAAAGTCCTAGAATTAACCCTTTAAGGTTAGCTTAATAGCGCTAGCTTATAGTAAGAGGGCTAATCTCTATACTAGTAACTTACTCCTACCTAGGAGAGTTATCTTATTAACTAGGCCCTTGCCTAAGTAGCTCTTAGCCTCGCTCTAACCTATCTATAGCTATAAGAATTAGCCTAACGCGTACTTACTACTACTAATAACTACCGCCCGCTTAGCTATAATTAGCTAGAGTACTTTCTAAAGTAAAATCCCTCTCTAAAGATATTATGAGGTAAAGCCCTTGAAAATAAGTATATAAAAGCCCTTATAACTAAGGTTATTTAGGATTACTTTAACCTATATAACCTACCCTTAGTATAAGTAATCCTACCCCGTTATTAATTTAATATAGATAAAACTAGCCTTATAGAGGGAAAGGGTACTAATAGGCTTATTCTTAGATTATCTAAACTATAGAAAATCTACTAGAAGACGCTAGACTTATATATATAAGTAACTATACTTAAATATATCTTAGCCCTTAGTAAGAGTATTCTACTATTAGTAATATTTAATAGGGAGTCTATTTAATAATAGTAGTTCCTAGTAGAACTCGAGGAATATAACTAATAGAAGTTTACTACCTTAGCGAATAGGTAGACTAATAATAAGATTACTATTAACTAGGTTAAATATATATTTAATCCTACTACCTACCTAACGGGCGAGGATAAGGGTATTTAGCGCCTTCTTATACTTAATAGGCATAGGAGTTATATTATAATTAACTTTATATAGGAATATTACTCTCAGAGTATTTACTACGTTTTTCTACTAGCCTACTCTAGCTATATTATATAACCCCTTAACCTAAGTATATTTAGGTCCCTAAAAGCTGCGTATTAATAAAGGATTAATAACTATACTACCCTTATAGACTATATACCTATTAGGAAGAAGGACTTCCTCGTTAACTATATACTTACCTATATAGAGGGCCTCTCCTGGGTTAATATTAAGGCTAGGTAGCGCGCCGCTAGCTTATATCCCGTAAGTTACGCTAAAGTCCTACTTAGTTAATAACTCCTCTATAATAACCCCTCTATAATAATTAAAACTACGCCTAAAGTAGCCCGCGTAAGCCCTAAGGGGCTAAAGACTCCTATTAAGTCGAAAGATCTATATAATATTAAGATAATATAGTTAATTCTAAAGATAACTCCCTAGTCCTTCTAGAGGTATAGTAGATAATTACTTTTTACTATAGGGAAAGGGCTTAATTTATAATATAATAATATTATAATAAAAGATCGAGAGATTATATCTCTAAAGGCTAAATTATAAGTATATCTACTACGTCGGAGGGCTCTTATAGTAGTTAATTTAAATAAGGCCTTTATAGATATAAAGGAGGTTAAAATAGTATAATTACTAGCTAGTAAATTAAAGTTTATTAGCGCTAAAGGGGTAGAAGCTTAAATAGAGGAATATAAATCACTCTATTATACTTTTTAGCTAGTAATACTATAATAAATCGATATTATGCTCAAATCGCGTTGCTCGAACCTCTTGTGTGGAAGTGCGCGGAAGTGCGCGGTTAGGGGGGGGTGCGCAGGTGGGGGGTGGGGCGACTTACCCCCTTCCTGAGTGGTTCCGTCTCAATCTTTGCTATCGAACTCCATTCGAATGGTGGCATTTCACTGCGGTGGTAGGACGGCGGCCACAGCTCTTTAGTGTCAATGACCCATTGTCATCCCAGACCTGGCAATGGTCCAGGCGCCTACAAACCCATAGGGGGTCACAATCCCAGGAACACCACTACACCAGCCGGGGGGTCAGGAGAAAGCAGACGAGGGCTCGCTGGCTCGTTTCGCTTCGCTTCGCTTGAGAGACCCGGTGCTTTTGCCCGTTCTCGCTTTGCTTCTCCTCTGCGCGGGAGCTCCTCTTGACCCTCTCAAGTCCCCATCCTCCACCCTCACTCTCACCCTCACGCTCTTTTTGCCTTTGGCACCCCCCAAAAGGGACTCACTCTCGTTTTTCCCCTTCCCTCCCGTCCTTTCCTCGTCGTCGGTCGTTCCTCTGATCCAATTTGGTCAGTGACATCTTCAGGCTTTCCACATCCAAACAACTGCCAGCCAGCGGGCGAGTCACTCTTTTTTTTCAACCATCTTGTTTGGGTTGTGTGAAAGGACCGTTGGGCTTCATCAGCTGTCAAACTCGAAAGTCATTCTTTACCAAAGCAACATACACACACCGCGAGACTATACCATTGTCCCGCTCCGTCGCTCTTTTGACCGAAAACCCGCTCTCACGTTCTCGATTGTTCATTTATAGGAGGATTAATTCGATTCGAGTTCCGCAATATCGGCCATTGCTTTGGTTTCACCCATCCTGCTGTCCCCCGTATCGATCCATTTACACGACATTCCGTTGGGCTATGGTGCTATAGACGCGATATCGACTTGAGAAGGACGGAGAATCATCCAACATCGACCGTTGGAAACCCCCCCCCGGCCCCCCGGGAGAGAAGAAGAAGTTCTAGTGGAGGGCTGTGTGACGGAATCGCTGTTGACGCGTTGATAACGTCTGCTCCCGATGGCTTCAACGTCTTTCAACGGCAATGGCTACGTAATGGGTTCTCGGATTCCCGTCCGGGATGTAAGCCCTGTTATGCCGGCGCCATCACCCGCACATCCTCTCTCAATTGCCTCCCGCATCGTCGGCGCGAGGGCAGAATGTACAGGAACCGCCAACCAATGCGAGAAGCCTGTCGACCCATCCGCCCTGACCCTCCCCATTGCTCTGGGTATCTCGTAGGTTTTTTGCGTCTGCTTCACACTGCGAGTGCACGCTGACGAATTTGTAGAGTCCCCATCGTCGGTGCTCTCTGCCTACTGTTTTACTTTCACCGGAGGAACATGAAGAAGCAGAGGCTTGAGGATATCAACGACCCCAATAGAGGCTTGGATTTCGGACTAGGCGAGACGGGCTCTGATGAGGGCGGAAACGGCAAAGGCAAGCGCAAGAGCATGATGTTCCGCGAAAAAGGAATGGGTGTCGACACCAAGAAACGCCAATTGTCCATGGACATGAACTTGTCCAGCCCCTACCTCCTCCCGCCCGGCCTGCAGAACTCACGTGAGTCTCTGCACTCTCTCGCCAAGACTCTCCACAACGAAGCAGACCCCTACCGTCACGTCGACAAGTACGGCAGCGACGTTGGCTCGATCCGGTCTTTCAAGCCAGATGGCTCCGTTTACAGTCGCTCGACAAGCCAGAAACGGGACTCTGCCATGACCAGCCGCACCACCATGACGAACAGAACTCTGCCCCCGAGACAGAACTCTTTGCCCAAGCCCCTGGGCGTCTCAGCCGACCCGTTCGCCACGCCAAAGTCCAGATCAGGGTCTCCTGCGCCTGAGACTCTGACGCCTATTTCACCCGTCATCGCTACGCCTACGTCTCCCGTTATCAGGAGCCCTCTCATCGCGGAACCCGTCATCCCACAGATTGAGACAGTGCCATATCCGGATGACAAGAATCACAGAGCCTCCCTCCCTCAGATCCCCGATCTCCCGGAACCCGCTCCCGTTGCTTTTAAAGGCCTGCCCACGAGCCCGCTTCCTTCTGGAGCAAACCCTGCTGCTACAGGTACAGACACCGCTCCTCCTGCGGCTGAAGAACCTGGCACCATAAAGGCGGAGCAGGGCCAGGCCCCGGTCATCCCGGCTGTTGGTCTTGGTCTGGAAGATATGAGCTTCCCCACTCCCTCTCACCGCTTGTCACCCCCTGCTGACGGCGCCCTTCCCTCAAGCCCCCGGGCCCAGAGGGACGGTGCTCCATCGACTCTTCCAGCCATTGTCCCCCAGGAATCGAGTGTTTATAATGACCGTTACGACCAAAATGACTATGAGTATGAGGAAAGGGGTCGGTCTCAACGTCGTTCTGTGGAGGTAGACGATTATCGTGCGTCTCGTCAACTCGGTATCCCGACTCAAGACAACAAGAGACTGTCGGTCGGCTTCCGCCCCCTCCCACCGGACGAGGTCATGGAGTCAGAAGATCCTGAAGAGCGTGCCAACAGAATCAGATCCTTCTACAAGGAGTACTTCGATCCCGACAACCCGGGCGCAGGTGGTCAGCCGCCCCGGCCTCGCGGTCCTCCCATGGCCCCTCCCCGAGGCCGAGGCCCTCCTTCGGGACACCCTCAGTACTACGAGGATATTGACCCGAGCTTCATGGGAGGAGGCCCGGGAGGCGATGCCTACTTCGACCCCGATACGAACTCCTTTGTCATGCCCTACGCCCAACCCGTCACCCGTCGTGCGATGACTCCGCCGCCCAACGCATCCCGTTTCCGTGGCCCGCCCCCTCCCAGAGTCATGCACGGCTCGATGGGTGGTCGCATGGCCAGCCCGGGTCCCGGCTTCAGGGGCAGAGGACCACCCCCGCCACGTGCCGGATCGGCCATGTCTAGCCGTCTTGGGCCTTCCCGACCAGGCTCCGACATGTCCAGCCAGTACACACCGAGGCCCGGATCATCGGTGTCCAACCGGATGGGTACTCCACGCCAGAAGCCTAGGGGACCTCCTCCCTCCGACCTCAACACCCTGCCCAACCCAGCTAAGCTCAAGGACGACACCTTCGCCATCATGAACCCGCTCGACTTTGCCCCTCCTGAGAGCTTTGCCGACCGTGCTCGCGGTCGCTCCCAGAGCCCAGCAGGCGAGAGACGTCCGTATATGCAACCAAAAGTCGTACACTCCCCGTTGGTTAGCAGCTTCGAGGAGATGCCTGCTATGCCCAGCCCGTAAGTTAGCTCACAGAACTTGTATTCACACCATGCTAACAGCGGCTAGGCACTTGTTAAGGAAATCAGGTACATTTACTGCCCTTGACTTTGCTCCTCCCCGCAAGTTCAAGGACTCCGACACGATGAGCGATGCTGGCAGTATTCGCAGCAACCGCAGCGGTATCTCTGCCGTCAACCAAGCTGCTCTCCGCAGTGGTGCTGGTAGAGTCAGCCGCTTGCCTGGCGACACCGTCTTCACGCAAGCCTCCATGCAGGATCAGCTCAAGCCAACATGGGGCATGCACCGTTAAACGAAGAAGAAGCATAAGGCGTTCCGTTGTTGATATCGTTACATTGTTTACCGCGTCTTGGTACGGCAGCGCCGAATCTACGGTTAAGACTTGGCATGCACAATTCGCATATAAGGCTCATCATACACTGCCTTCCATGTACATCACGTCAAACAAAAAGGGGGGGGCGCCTCCTGTCCTTTGATGACTGTTACATCAGGGTGTTATATCTTCTCGCATTCAGTAGCGACATACTGCTAATGTCTTTTTGTGCAAGTACACCTTACTTCTGTTTCGCTGCGTGGAGTATTGGGTCACGACAACTGTTATATTCTCCCCCGTTGTTTCTACGGAGGGCTTGCGTATAGAAAACGAATTGGAAAACTTCCATCCAAGCATCAGTTAGATGATGAATACTACAGAAAGTATACTGAGAATGTCTGCCCCCGGACCAATGAGATAATGAAGGTAGGTGTCAAGAGCTTAGCCAGCCTGTGAAGTTTTGCGCTGCCCTAGCCTCTGTTTTGCCAACGTGGCTGTGGTTATGGCGGACGAGGCCGGCTTTGGCAAACAGACCTCTCTACCTTTGTATTGGTCTAGAAGGCAAGGGAATTTGGCTTTCGAACATGAAATTTGCATTACGGGCTCATCCGGCGACTACCCCATGGTCTCGCTCAGCTGGGTTCTGCTCGTAGAGTTACAATAGCCTTCAAGTTTCTTATGAGAAAGCAAGCACCCTAGCCAATTTGAAACTCAGGCGAACGAGAGGCTCCCGAGACGCGACCTGGAGATCGAAGTTCTCGCCTCTAGATAAGAGCGCATATATTCCATCCCGCTGTAAAACATATGGAAAACGAGCGCGATGCTGCATGTTCTAGTATATTGTGTGTAGACGACCGCTTCACGGCTCGCTCGCGGGTCGCATCATCTCGATTCTCGATTCAGCCTGTAATGGCACGGTACTTTTTGTTGTGATGTGGGAGGAAATTAGACGAATGAATCATTTTGTCGACTTCAACTATTCCGAGGGGCCTCACCTTGTTAGTTTTCTGATTCTGATGTCTTCGTCTCCGAGTGCCGATGAGGCTAGTCGAAGTAAACAAAATACATAACAGTGGGAGTATTTGTATGGCCGCAAAGGGTCTTTGGTTGTGCTCTCCCGATTTGATTCTTGCATAGCCATCCCTCGCAATGGGACAGAGGACTAAGGACCTGAGCTGAAGCTATGGATTGAGGAACAAGTCGTCAACGAGAAAACGAAGCTTTCAACTTAGTCAAGCCTCAGGATTTCAACACCAGCCTATGCCTATGCTGCTTTCGCATGCCCGGTCAATAGCAGCTTACAAGTTACAACAGGGTCGACCAGAATCCTACGAGCCATGGCTAGCGTTCATCTGTCAAGTCTGCGGCGGAGGAGGTAGGACTACAGTTCTTGCCAGTAGCGACAAGATGTATAATTCATCACCTGCCTCGAGAAGTTGGACATCTTCACGGCGGGCTCCAGCCTTGGGCGTTTTCGTCGGATTGGAGTCAGCGCTGTTTGGTCATCTTGTCCTCGTGTGACCCAAGCTGATGGATGAAGCATCAGCTTGATGTGACTCCATCGCCGTCAGCATGAACTTGTCAAATTGCCCGCAGGAAGGACAAACCGGGAGATCTCACAGATACATTGGACTGCAGGATTCCGCGCAATGCTGATCGGCGACGGGCGCCCCGAGTCCAACGGCAAGTCCGAGCATATTATCGGCGTTTTGTCTTTCGCAAAGCATGCCAGGCCCAAGCGAACTGAGGCCTCCCGGTGAAGTGGGCGACGAAGGAGCCGGACTTCGTCCGAGGCCTGGCGGAGGGCTTTGACGGACCTTCCGTGCTGGCCTCCGTCCTTTGCCGGCGGCATACCCACAACTGCCGCCACCACTTCGCACGCCTACTCGCTGCGTGGAGGTGCAAATATCTACGGGACTAGGGATCATTGCAAGGGCGCTGACATAGCTTCCCAAGAGCTGAGAAAGTCTCTCTCAGCGTCAGGTGGCAATCGTCTTCGTATCCAGTAGCAGCGGGCTCCATTGAGAGAAAGCCCATCGATGGTGTTCCTGCCGGTCAGGACTTGGCGCGAAGTCATCCCCAGAATGCGGAAATGGTACGGACCCTTTTCGGCACCGATCAGAGGGGTAGCTGGTATTTTGACGGTGTCGTTTTGGTATTTGGCCCTCCCCTGGATAGCTGGTATTTTGATGGTGTAGTTTTAGTATTTGGTCCGATCTAACTATATCTATTAGCTACGCTACCTTCACTATAATATATAATAACCCACGAAGTACTAAGATTTCCTAGGTATATTAGTAAGCGATATCGCTACTATATAATTATTAGTACTAAATTGAGCTCTTTTTTTTACGCTAGAATTAGCCTTGTTGCTAAATAATGCAATTTCGCTATGAAAATAGCTAATTAATAGATAAAATAACCCTCTATTTTTCCCACGCTAAAACGCGCGCCTAAAATAATAATAAGTTCGGTAATAACCTCTAGGGCCTTAAGATAAATATACCGCGATCTTAAGGTACTTCGATAGATAGTGGGTAATATAAGTATAGCGCGGTATTAGAAGATCGGCTGATATATTAGGTTTAGCTTAGGCCTATTACTATATAATAGCATATAGCTACTATTACATAGCGTTTATTAATTATAAATAGTATTAGTAGAATAGAATATAAGAAACTAAGACTTTTATACTAAGATAACTTATACTTATATTTATTACTATTTATTACCTCGTTATTTCTATTTATTATTATTTTATTAAACCTCTTATTAACCCCTAATATAGCTATAAGTATATTAAGGAGATAGTTATATCTCATAATATAACTTTTTATTTTTTCTTTTTTTAAATTCTCTATTTTATTAAAGCTTTTTACTCTCTCTAAGCCTTTTATTATAATCATTATATAATAAGAAGCTTAAAGAAGTATATATAGTAAGTATATTAGAGTAAGAACTTAAGCTTAGAAAACTCTATTATTATAAACTAGCTAGCTTTAATTATAAGGCTATTATTCCTAACTACTTACCTTACTAAAGCGTAGTATAATAATAGCTATTATATTATAGTTTTCTAATACTAGTTCCTAGATTAAAAAGCTATCTATACCCTTAGCTAGGTGTTTTTATATAATATAATAGCGGCCTCTAGCCACTATATAGTGATTTTACCTGCTTAAGTGTAATAGACCTTCTAACTCCGCGCCTCCTGATAATATATAGCCTTCGGTTATGTGATCTTGCCGACTACCTCTCCTAACTATAGCCGTACTTATACGTACCTGTTAATAGCCTCACGATCTTTAACTTTATATTAATAATAACGTGGTTTTTAATTATTTAATAGACTATAAAACTATTGACTTTTCCTCTTATATACTACCCGCGCTACTATTAAATACTACCTCTATTACTACTTTATCTACTAGCTATGCTATTATTAGTAACGCTCTCTCTATTTAGTATAAGCTATATTTATTAATATTCGCCTAGGCTACTTAGGCTACCTCTACCTTAGTAATACGGAGGACCTGCTTAAAGAAGGGCTACTCTATAGGGTATATAACGACCTACTAAACTTCTACTACTAAGTTTACTTACTTAGCTCTAATACTATCGCGCCTTATAGAGTCCCTTATAGGGGTATTAAAGTAAGCCCTCTTAAGGGCTATACTAATAATATACTCTCTATATA
>JAVHLU010003229.1:0-12538 GCA_036785755.1 Colletotrichum ledebouriae
AATACTCCTCTAGAGTTAATAGAAGTATAAAAAAAGCTTTAGGAAATATTATTATATTAAATTTAGATATAGTAGAAAGGGCTAGAATTAATAGGAACTAGAAAGATAATAAATAATATAGCTCTACCTATACGTAGGTAAGAGTATTAAAAGTAGTCTTAAAAGATATATAAAATAATTTATAAATCTAATTAAAAGAGATAATTTAAATTAGGTGCAGATTTACTAAGAAAATATTAAAAAACGAGGTATTAGATTATTAAGGTCTATATCCTAATAATTAATAATTATTAATAAAGTCTGCTATACTCCTCTCCTCTACGCTCTACTCTATAATCTTCTTATAATAAGCCTATATACTAAGGGGGCTTTTTTAAAGGTAATATAGCTAAGTCTATCTTATCCTATCTTAATTATCCCCTTAAAACTCTTTATAATATTATAAAGGAGAGTCTTAAAAAATAAGAAAGACTACTTTATAGAAATAGTAAATAAACCCTATTTATAAATCTACTCTATTAATAATATCTTCTAGGAGAGCGATCTTATTATTAGGAAGGTCCCTAAGGTTTAACTATCTTCTATTATAGGTTATATCTTAATAATAGCTTTACTACTTCTTCCTCTTTATTATACTCCTTATCCTACTCTAATCCTTAGTATAGCTAAAACTACCTACTTTATTATATTAACTATAAGAAGTTATAATAATATACTCCCTTAGGTATATTCTATTTAATCTAATTCTACTAGTTAACCCTCTACTAGATATAATCTATATAACTATATTTACGCTTATTTAAAGGATTAGGTTACTTAGGAGATAATAATATATCTATAAGTATAGTTCTAAAGCGTAGCTTAATAGTTATACTACGACTTAGTAGGTATAGCTTAATAGTTATATTATTACTTTATATTTATAAGACTTATAACTAAAGCTAATATCTAAGATATTTACGCTTATTATCTAGTATATTAAATAGAGAAGATCTAGATAATACTAATAATTTATATAATAGGTTAAGGAATATCTACTATAGGAAATAGTATAATATTATTATTATTTCTAAAGTCTACTATATTATTATCTATAAGTAAAGGAGTAAGAGGGTATAGAGGGAAGAAAGGTGCTTTCTTAAAGTCTTCTGAGCTTAATAGAGTATCTTATAGAGCTATACTACTATTAATAGTTAGGTTATAAAGCTCCGTAGTAATTATAGATATATATTAGCTAACTAAGGGGATCTTAGAGCTAGTAAATAATATACTATTACTTAAGGTTATACTATTAAAATATAGTAATAGTAATCCTTCTTAAATAAGAGCTCTAGCCTATTTAATATACTAGAGGCTATATATAAAGCTATCCCTCTATTAAACTAAATTAACTATATAGGTATTAATTAATAGGAGCTTTGAGAGTTATTAAGGGGCTCCTATCTTATAATACTATATATTAAGGTCCTATATAGCCTCGACGAAGCGCTAATTACTATTCTAGTCCTATATAAAGTTATAATAAAAGTAATAGCTAGTTAACTAGTTTATAAAGATCGTAGCTTAGTAAGAATTACTATAGTTTAGTAAAAAGAAAGCCCTAGTAATATCCTAAAGATTCTTCGCCTCTACCCTTTTAAGCTCTATAGAAGCCTTATTAATTTCTTTCTTAAGTTACTAAGCTAGTTCGTAGATTAGGGTATAGATACTATAAGGTTAGCTCTTAATTATAAACCTAAAAAGGGCTATAACTTCTAAATTATCTAAGTTTTCTTATCTTATAAGTTTCCCTTATATATTATAGAGGTTTAATAAATATTCTACCTAAGCTAAAGTTATAATAAGTAACTCTCTTCTATATTAAGTTATTAGGTAATTTATAAACTCTTAGCTTTATTATATATACTTTAGGACTACTAGTACAGGCTTATCTTTATTTAACATAGGGTTCCTTTTAGGTCTTATAATATTAAATACTACTAAGGTATTAATAGGGTTAAATATAATATCTCTTAGGGTAGTAGGAACTAAGTAGGGTAGTATAGATAGTTTTATAGACCTTAGGTAGTTAAGATATTTTATAAAGTTAGCTAGTTACTATAGGTTATAATCCCTCTTTTATTTCTTATAGTTATTCCTTCTTCCTATATTCTAGATATTTAGTTCTTTTAATAATCTTTCCTCTCTATCTAACTCTTCTAGATTTATAAGAATTATTAGACTAGTTTATAAATTAGTATTCTTAGGTATTAATAAGTTAATATTTATCCTATTTAGAGAGGAAACCTTTACTTTTATAAATTAAGAGGTATATATAGCTACTTATTATTTAATATCTTCTTAAGCTATCCTTTTTATAATATCCTTATCTCTTAATTTAAAGTATTAATTATATAGCAGTCTATTTACTCTTAGTTAGATCTAGTATCCTTTAGGAGGTATTTTATTAGTAAAAGCTATTAATAGATAATTAATCTAAGCTTAATATCTTATCTTAATAAGCTACCTTAATAGTATAAGGCTTCTAATTTATATAAAAGACCTAAGCTAATTAATAAAATATAAACTAGAGGCTTATAATTAAGGGTCTATATATTAAAGTTTAATTAGGTATAACTATCTTATTAAAACTTCCTTAGCCTTATATTATAATAGAAAGCTTCTAATAATAAGGATTAGAGTCTATAGTTATCCTTTAGCTCCTCTCCTTAACTACTAATTATTATAAAACTAGTTTCTCCCGTCTTATAATTTAATTAGTAGACTTATAATAACTACCTTAGTAGACTTAGGTATCTATAGATAAGTAAGGAGTATATTAGGGGACTTAGCTTTAATTTAGGTAATTATACTATCCCTTATATCTCTATTTTTAAAATCGTCTTCTATACCTCTAACTATTTTATAATAGAGTAGTTAGCTAGGCTTAGTAAGCCTTATAAGGTAATAAGTAATTACTAAGATATCCTTAGTATATATTAGAGTTGCTATTTTAAGTATACTAATAGTATTATATATACTAGCTATAACTTATTATAAGTATAAAGGGTAAGTTATCTTCTCTATTACTTCTAAGGTCTTATTCTAATACTTAATAAGGATATATTTTAATACTATATTAAAAAGGTCTATCTAACTAGGGATATTATCCTTCCTAAGTAGAGGGCGCGTATTATATTTTATTAGCTAAGGCTAGTAACTAAGCTTATTAAGAGGTCTAAAGCCTAGGATATCTCTATTATTTTATCCCTATACTTAAAACCTACTTATACTTAGTTTATTTAATATAAGCTCTATTAAAAGTCTAATTTTAAGGATAGGAAGGTTTAAGGATCTTAACTCTTAGATCTATAGTCTAACGCTTTATTATTATAAAGAATAGATTTCCTTATTATAAAGTATTAAGAGAAAGGTTAATAAGGGGAAATTATAAGTAATTTATATAAACTAAAGAGCTAAATAGAAGTAATATTTAAAAGAAAAGGAGGAGCTATAGCATAGTAGTTAATATTATATAGTTAGTAGATAAATTAAGTTTAAAAGTATATAATATATATATAAGAGAGAGAAAAACTAGAGGGCTTAAGGGGTAAGGAGTGCGCTTTTATGTTTACTAATTACTTTAATAATATAGTAATTTATTAATAGCTTATAGAAGGAATAATTAACTCTCCTTACTTACCCTCCTTAGCCTTAATAAAGTAAAATAAACTTAGGATAAAAAACTTATAATAAATAGAATAATAAATTAGGGTAGTTATATATAGGGAAGGAATAAAGGAAATAATAGTTAGTAGTAGCTATTAAAACGAGCAGCTTAGTTATAAATTAAATAAATATTCTCCTCCCTCCTATATTATTAACTTCTCCTCTTATAATAACTACTTTTACCTAGCTATTTTAATCTTTATTTAACCCCTTTACCCTTTCTTTCTTATATCTATAAATTATATCTTCTTATTATAGCTAACTATAAGTTCCTTATCTTAAGTATTAAAAATACTAATTAACCTTACCCTTATTATCTCCTATTAGTAATAACCATTTAGATCCTTAGTTTTAATATCCCTATACTTAAAAGAAAGAAAAATAATATACCTCTTTTTATCTAGTATTCTAATAACTAACTTTAAGTATTCCTTCCCTTCTTTTTAATATCCCTATACCCTCTAGCTATTAATTATAAATATTAAGTAGCTATAAGCCTTATTTAGCTTTAACTCGATATCCCTAGTAATAAATACTTAGAGGTAGCTTTTATATTATAGATATTCTCTAATAAGACTACTAAGGTAGTAAGGCTAGCTTTCTAGAAGGCTTATCCTAATAAATAGGACTTTAAATAAATATTTAGGGTAACTAAGGGGTCTAGAGAATTCCGCTATTAAGTCTTTATCTATACTTCTACTATATTCCTCACTAGATTATAAGAGATAAAGGTCTTTTAGTATATAGTAGCTACGCATAGTTTATTTATTTAATCCTAAGGCGGTTATAATATAATACCCTATATTTACTATAGAGACTAGGCCTATACTACTAGGAACCCTATAACTAGTATTTATATTTATAAACTATACTTTAAGTATATCTCTATACTAGGTACTCCTTATACTAACTACTTTTTCTATAAAACTTAAGAGAGCTACTTATATAATAATCTAAGTATTTATAAGCGCTATAGATATAGAATTAAGTATAATAATAAAGTAAGGAGGAGTAGAGAGCTTAATAGTATTAAGGAGATCCCGAAGTCCTAAATTCTAATAGACGCTATAATTATAGCTATAGCTAAGTTTAACTTCTCGCTCCTTTATAATAAATACTATTAATAAGCCTAAGAATATTACTCTAAAGCTAGGTTTATATACTCTTATTACCCTCTTATTATAAAGCTACCTCTAGAGTTTAACTTTATAGAAATTATAAACTACTTAGGGCTTTATATTATAAATTAAGGTAGGAAGAATAGGCTTTCTAGATATATTTATATAATATATAAGGGGGGGTAAAAAGAAAAAGAGAATAAGAAGCTAATTAGGTTTTAATAAGAAATCGAGGCGAATAAGAAATAAATAGGTCTATAAAGCTAAAGTTAAAGTATATCTAAGTATTAAATTAATATAATCCCTTTTATAAGTATCCTTCTCTTTCTCTTTAGTAGTAGATATTATAATATTAGCGATAATCCTTTCTAGGAAAAGAAAGGGGGGGGTATAAAGGGTCTACTAATATCCCCCCTAGGGGCTTAATAACTACGATTTTAATACCCGCTTTCCCCTTCTCTTCTTCTCTATTATCTTTAAGTTATTAATCTTATATTTATTTAATAAGAAGGGGGGGCTTTAGTATTATTACTAGGAGGTTAAGAATCTTATACTTTCCTAAGCTTAATTACCTTATTATAACTACTAATAGATATTAAAGTTATTTAAGCTATTATTATATTAAATAGTAGCGAGGAGGTATGCTTTAAATAAGTAAGGAGTTACTAATACTATCTCTTACCCTTATCCCTAAGGTTTAGGAATATTATCCCTAGAATCTTAAACTTTTAAACTAAGTAATAAAAGGAAGGGAAAATATAAAATAAGTCTATAAATTATGAATTAAAATAGGTTATAATAAAAGAAACCTTATATATCCTCTAGATCCTCTATTTTAATATACTCCTTCTCTTTCTCTTTTATTATCTTAGGAATCTAAGTAGTTAGTTATTATCTAGCTTTTAAAGCTTTAATTACTTTCTCTAAATCCTTTAAATATTACTTCGATCGTATTACTAATTATAATAAATCTACCTCTTTCTCCTAATTACTTTCCCTAGGTACTATTATAGGCTACGCCCGGGTTAAGCCTACCTAGGCTTCTACCCAGGTTTACTACCTTCAGGAGCTACCTAGAGCTTACCCGGGGCCTACCTAGTTATTCCCTATAAACTAGCGAAATCTCTAATAGAGAGGAAAACTTCCCCTTTTTCCTCTTTAGCTTAAATAAATAGTATTATAATAACCTCTTATTAAATAAACTTAGGTCTAACCCCTCATATATTTAAGCTTATTACTATAATAATAATAATAAGTTAAGTACTACTCCTTATTAGTTAGTAAGATAGTTAATAGTAGTATAGCTAAAACTTAAGATAAGCTATTATAAGCTAATTTAGTAATAGCTATAGATTCCCTCTAGTAATAGTTATAGGAGGTTAAGTAGGGGAATAGCTAACGCGCAGCTACGCAGACCCCTATAAGTACTACTAGTAAGATATTAGTAATACCTAGTATAGTACGCTAGAAGCTATTAGCCTTACCCCCGAAGCTTTTAAGTAAGTAAAAGGAATATACTACCTAAGTATAATAGATAAAGTATAGGATTACTATAAATAGGGCGTTCTATACTATAGATATAGAGATATAATACCTTATTAACTCCTACTTAGATACTATAGCTTAGTAAGTAGTCTCTACCTTCTATAGAGCTAGGGGGGGTAGGGGAAAATACGACCCTAAGGACTTTATAGCTTACCTAGACTAGATATATAAGGACTTAAATATCTAGTTATAAGCTATAGCCTAATTATAAACCCTCTAGTAGAAAGAAAATAAATCCCTAGTAACCTTCTTATTAAGATTTAAGTAAATACTAGCTAATATAAGTAGTATAAACTAGCTTAGTTAAGTCTAGATCTCGCTTCTAGAGGCCTCCCTTACCCCTAAGCTAAGGGACTAGCTAATTACTATTAACCTACTAGCTAATTATAGTAGCTAGCTCTTAAAGGTTTAGAGTATTATATAGAAAGTAAAGCGCTAGAAGGTTACTAGTAACTACCTAGTAACTTACTAGAGACCTATTACTAAGGATATTAAGGGGGATACTTATATAACTAGAGCTATATATATCTTATAAGTTAAGGAAATAAGATATTATAACTACTAAAACTCTAGATTCTCCTTAGGTACCTCCCTAGTATAATACTAACCCCCTTAGAAGGGTATAAGGGACCCCTATACTTATTATACTTATAGGGCTAGAGGTTATATTACCTAGCGCTACTCTAATAAGGAGGACTAGCTTCCTAGGGTTATAAAAGTAAAGATCTTAAAAGAGGAAAAAGTAAATTATAAAGTTATAAATAACTACTAAGTAGTAGCTAACTCCTTAGAAGAAGATAAGGAGTTAGGAAAAGAGTAACTCTAGAGCGGAATTAAGCCCTAGAGCTTACTAAGGAGGAGATATTAAGTTAGGAAGAATATAAATAGGAATAACTAGCTAATAATAAGCTTATTATTATTTAAGTTAGAGTTAATAAAGAATATCTAGCTTATACCCTAATAGATACTAGGAGTAGTACTTATATAATAATTAACCTTTCCCTAGCTTAATACCTCTACCTTTTATATATTAAGAAGAGACGCTAACCTATAAGAGGGTATATACTTAGCGGACTATTACTAGATAATACGCTAGATATAGTAGTATTTTACCTAGAAACGAGTAGCTATACCTAGCGTATCTTTATATATATAGTTAATAGCTTAGGCCCTAATATCCTCTTAGAGCGCCCTTAGATAGAATAAAGCTAGGTTATTTATAATAATATAGCTTACTAAGTATACTTTAGGAGAGAATAAGTTAGGCTATATATAAAGGACTAAGAGAAAACTCCCCTTCTAAAGGAAATAAAGGCTACGAGGTTCTTTAATATACCCTTATTCTCTATAATTTACTAACGGCTAGCGAAATAATAAAATAAGTATTAAGAGGGTACTAAAGAGGTAGTAGTACGGGCTATTAGCTTATTTAATATTAAGAAAGCCTTAAACCTAAGACTAAAGGAGGATTAATAATACTATTTACTAAACTAGGTCTTAAGGGAGTTTCCTAACCTCTTTAACCCGAATAAGGCTTACTTACTACCCCCTAGGTAACTAGGAGTAAATTCCTAAGTTAACCTTATACTAAGACTAGATAGGAGGGAGCTACTACTCCCTTAGAGCCCCCTCTATAATATATTAAGAGAAGAGCTACTAGTATTAAAAAAGACCCTATAAGACCTCCTAAATAAGGGGTTTATTAAAGCTAGTAGCTTATTTACTAAGGTATTAGTACTCTTTATAAGGAAGCCTAGTAAGGGGATTCGCTTCTATATTAACTATAGGGCTCTTAATATAATTATAAAGAAAGACTACTACCCCCTCTTATTAATCTCTAAGACGCTACGCTAAGTAAGTATAGCTAAGTAATATATTAAGCTAGATATAGTAATAGCTTTTTATAAGTTAAGAGTAGTAGAGGAGTACTAAGAGGGAACTATATTCTTTACTTAGTATAGGTTATTTAAATAAGTAGTTTACTTATTTAGCTTAACTAATACCCCTACTAGCTTCTAGTAATATATTAATAATATCCTATAGGACTTCTTTAATAACTTTATTACTACTTATATAAATAATATATTAATTTACTCTAATAGAACGAGGGAAGATTATAAGAAGAAGGTCTAGGAGGTCCTCTAGAGGCTAGTAGATATAAGCCTAAACCTTAACCCTATAAAGTATAAGTTCTTAGTTAAGAGGGTTAAATATATAAGGTTTATTATAATAATAGGAGAGGATCTCTCTTATAACCCTAAGAAACTCTAGGTAATTACTAAGTAGTTACCCCCTACCTCTCTAAAGGGGGTCTAGAGCTTCCTAGGGTTTATAAACTATTATAATATATTTATATTAGAATATAGGGATATTATTAAACTATTTATATTACTTACTAGGAAGAATATAATATTCTAATAGGGAGATAATTAAAAATAAGCTTTCTTATAGCTTAAAGACCTTTTTAATACCTAGCTAGTACTCTACTAGTTTAATCTAGAGGATTAGACTATTATTAAAACTAATTATTTAGGATTTATATTAAGAGAGGTGCTCTTATAAGTTAACCTAGAGGGTACTTAGCGCCTTATAGCGTTCTACTTATAGAAGCTCTTGCTTATAGAATATAACTACCCTATTTATAATAAGGAGCTCCTAGTACTCCTTTTTTACTTATATATATAGAGGGCGGAGCTATATAATATAACTACTTTTAAGATACTAGAAAGGGCTAGAACTAATAGGAACCAGGAAGATAACAAATAATATAGCTCTACTTATAAATAGGTAAGAATATTAAGAGTAGGCTTAAAAGATATATAGAATAATTCGTAGATCTAAATAAAAGAGATTATCTAAATTAGGCGCGGATTTGCTAAGGAAATACTAAAAAACGAGGTATAAGGTTATTAAAGTACTAATTATAATAATATATATACTATCTTCCTATCTACTATACTCCTCTCTTCTATACTCTACTCTATAGTCTTCTTATAATAAGTCTATATACTAAGGGAGTTTTCTAAAAGTTATATAGCTAAGTCTATTTTATCCTATCCTAATTATCCCCTTAAGACTTTTTATAATATTATAAAAAGGAGTCTTAAAAAAAATAGAACTACTTTATAGAAATAATAAATAAACTCTATTTATAGATCTAATTTAGTAATAACGTCTTCTAAGTAAGCGATCTTATTATTAAGAAGGTCCCTTAGGTTTAACTATCTTCTATTATAGGTTATATCTTAATAATAGCCTTACTACCTCTTCCTCTTTATTATACTCCTTATCCTACTCTAATCCTTAGTATAGCTAAAACTTCCTACCCTATTATACTAGGTATAAGAAGTTATAATAGTACGCTTCCTTAGGCGTGTTCTACTTAATCTAATCCTACTAGTTAACCCTCTACTAGATGTAATCTATATAGCTATAATTATACTTATTTAAAAGACTAGGCCTCTTAGGATATAATAATATATCTATAAGTATAGTTCTTAGGCGTTACTTAATAGTTATACCACGACTCGGCGTCTATAAGACCTATAACTAAAGCTAGTATCTAAGGTATTTAAGCTTATTATCTAGTATTTTAGATAAAGTAGATCTAAATAATACTAATAACTTATAAATAGGTTAAGGAATATCTACTATAAGAAATAGCGTGATATTATTATTATTTCTAAAGTCTACTATATTATTATCTATAGGTAAAGGAGTAAGAGGGTATAAAAAGAAGAAAGGTACTTTCTTAAAATCTTCTTAGCTTAATAAGGTATCTTATAGAGCTATATTACTATTAATAGTTAAGTTATAGAACCTTATAGTAATTATAAATATATATTAAGTAACTAAGGGGATTTTAGAGTTAGAGAATAATAAGCTATAACTTAAGGTTATACTACTAAAACGTAGAGCTAGTAATCCTTCTTAAATTAGAGCTCTAGCTTCTTTAATATATTAGAGGCTATATATAAATCTATCCCTCTACTAAACTAAATTAAATATATAAGTATTAATTAATAGGAGCTTTTAAAGTTATAGAGGGGCTCTTATCTTATAATACTATATATTAAGGTCCTATATAGCCTTAACGAAGCGCTAATTACTATTCTAGTCCTATATAGAGTTATAATAGAAGTAATAGCTAGTTAACTAGTCTATAAAGATTATAGCTTAGTAATAATTACTATAGTTTAGTAGAAAGAAAGCCTTAGTAGTATCCTAGAGATTCTTCGCCTCTACTTGTTTAAGCTCTATAGAAGCCTTATTAATTTCTTTCCTAGGTTATTAAGCTAGCTTATAGATTAGAATATAGATACTACGAGGGTAGCCCTTATATATAAATATAAAAAGGGCTATAACCTCTAAATTATCTAACTCCTCTTATCTTATTAGCTTCCCTTATATATTATAAAGGTCTAATAAATATTCTACCTAGGCTAAAGTTATAATAGATAACCCTCTTCTATACTAGGTTATTAAGTAATTCGTAGACTCTTAGTTCTATTATATATACTATAGGATTACTAGTATAGGCTTATCTTTATTTAGTATAGGGTTCCCTTTAGGTCTTATAGTATTAAATCCCGCTAAGGTATTAATAGGGTTAAATATAATATCTCTTAGAGTAATAGGGGCTAAGTAGGGTAATATAAATAGTTTTATAAACCTAGGGTAGTTAAGATACTTTATAAAGTTAGCTAGTTATTATAGGTTATAATCCCTCTTCTACTTCTTATAGTTATTCCTTCTTTTTATATTCTAGATATTTAGTTCCTTTAATAATCCTTCCTCTCTATCTAACTCTTCTAGATTAGTAGGAACTACTAGATTAGTTTATAAATTAATATCTATAGGTACTAGTAGGTTAATATCTATCCTATTTATAGAGGAAACCTCTAGGTCTATAAATTAAGGGATATACTTACTATTTAATATTTAATATCTTCTTAAGCTATCCTTTTCCTAATATCTTTATCTCTTAATTTAAAGTATTAATTATACGGAATTCTATTTACCCTTAGTTAGGTCTAGTATCCTTTAGGAGGTATTTTATTAGTAAAAGCCTTTAATAAATAATTAATTTAAGCTTAATATATTATTTTAATAAGCTATTTTAGAGGTATTAGGCTTCTAATCTATATAAAAGACCTAAGCTAAATACTAAAATAGAGACTAGAGGCCTATAGTAGAGGGTCTATATATCAAAGTATACTAGGTATAGTTATCTTATTAAAACTTCCTTAGCTTTATATCTTAGTAGAAAGCTCCTAGTAATAAATATTAGAGTTTATAATTATTCTTTAGCTCCTCTCCTTAACTACTAATTATTATAAAACTAGTTTCTCCTATCTTATAAGTTAATTAGTAGACTTATAATAACTACCTTAGTAAACTTAGGCGCTTATAGATAAATAAGGAGTATATTAAGGGACTTATCTTTAATTCGAGTAACTATAGTATCCCTTATATCTCTATCTTTAAAATTATTTTCTATACCTCTAACTATCTTATAGCGGAGTAGTTAGCTAGGCTTAGTAAGCCTTATAATATAGCGAGTAATTACTAAGATCTCCTTAGTATATATTAAAGTCACTATTTTAAGTATACTAATAGTATTAAATATACTAGCTATAACTTACTATAAGTATAAGGGGGGAATTATCTCCTCTATTACTTCTAAGGTCTTATTCTAATATTTAATAAGGATATATTTTAATACTATATTAAAAGAGTCTATCTAACTAGGGATATTATCTATCCTAGGTAGAGGGTATATAATATATCTAATTAGCTAAGGCTAATAACTAAGCTTATTAGGAGGTCTAAAGCCTAGAATATCTCTATTATCTTATTACTATACTTAAAACCTACTTATACTTAGTTTATTAGGTATAAGCTCTATTAAAAGTCTAATTTTAAGGATAAGAAGGTTTAAGGATCTTAACTCCTAGATCTATATATCTAACGCTTTATTATTATAAAAAATAACTTTCTCTATTATAATTTATTAGGAGAAAAGTTAATAAGGGGAAAATATAAGTAATTTAGAAACTAAAGAGCTAAATAGAAGTAATATTTAAAGAAGAGGAGGAGCTATAGTATAATAGTTAATATTATATAGTTAGTAGATAAATTAAGTTTAAAAGTAAATAATATATATA
>JAVHLU010003230.1:0-12536 GCA_036785755.1 Colletotrichum ledebouriae
AATAAATACTTTAAAAATCTATATAAATTCTAATAATAGCAATAACCTTATATATATATATATATTTATAATCCTTAGCTTTATAGCTATAAATATACAGAAAATGCGCACGGACCACATAGTGATCTGAGCGCGATTTCTGCTTAATAAGCTACTGCTTTGCAGTTACGTTTCAGAATATCTTACCCCTCACTTCGTGAGGGCAGGATTTATAACTTAGAAACAACAACAACAACATTAACAACAACATCATCAATAATACTATCAATTAATTCTAGGAAAAATACCTCCTTATGCTCAAATTTATCAGCTTTCATCACCATATTACTCAGCCTATTAATATCTATTATTCAGGCTGTTTTACCGCCCCTTTAGCTACTTATATACCTATTCTTACACATTCTATAAGCTATTAATAAATTATTATATTATTAAAGTAATTAGTAGATATAAAAACGCACTCCTTACTCCTTAAGCCCTCTAGTTTCTCTCTCCCTTATATATATATTATTTACTTCTAAACTTAATTTATTTACTAATTATATAATATTAATTACTATATTATAGCTCCTCTTTTTCTTTAAATATTACTTCTATTTAGCTCTTTAGTCTATAAATTAGTTATACTTTCCCCTTATTAACTTTTCTCTTAATATATTATAATAAGGAAAGTTATCTTTTATAATAATAAAGCGTTAGATATATAGATCTAGGAGTTAAGATCTTTAAACCTTCTTATCCTTAAAATTAGACTTTTAATAAAGCTTATACTTAATAAATTAGATATAAGTAGGTTTTAGGTATAGGGATAAAATAATAGAGATATCCTAGGCTTTAGACCTCTTAATAAGTTTAATTACTAGCTTTAGCTAATTAAATATAATACGCGCTCTCTACTTAGGATAGATAATATCCCTAGTTAGATAGACCCTTTTAATATAGTATTAAAATATATCCTTATTAAGCGTTAGAATAAGACCTTAGAAATAGTAGAGGAGATAATTTACCCTTTATACTTATAATAAGTTATAGCTAGTATATTTAAAATTATTAGTATACTTAAAATCGTAACTCTAATATATACTAAGGATATCTTAGTAGTTACTCGCTATATTATAAGGCTTATTAGGCCTAGCTAACCGCTCTACTATAAGATAGTTAGAGGTATAGTAGATAATTTTAAAAATAGAGATATAAGGGATATTATAGTTACTTAAATTAAAGCTAAGTCCCCTAATATACTCCTTATTTATCTATAAGCGCCTAAGTCTATTAAGGTAGTTATTATAGGTTTACTAATTAACTTATAAGATAGTAGAAACTAGTTTTATAATAATTAGTAGTTAAGGAGAGGAGCTAAAGGATAACTATAAACTCTAATATTTATTACTAGGAGCTTTCTACTAAGATATAAGGCTAAGGAAGTTTTAATAAAATAACTATACCTAGTAGAACTTTAATATATAGACCTTATACTATAAGCCTCTAGTCTCTACTTTATTAACTAGCTTAAGTCTTTTATATAAATTAGAAGCCTAGTACCTCTAAAGTAGCTTATTAAAATAAGGTCTTAAGCTTAGATTAATTATTTATTAAAGGCTTTTACTAATAAGATACCTCCTAAAAAATACTAGACCTAACTAAGGGTAGATAGAATTCTATATAATTAATACTTTAAATTAAGAAATAAAGATATTAAGAAAAGGATAGCTTAAAAGAATATTAAATATTAAATAGTTAAGTATACCCCTTAATTTATAGACCTAGAGGTTTCCTCTCTAGATAGGATAAATATTAACCTGCTAGTACTTAGAAATACTAATTTATAAATTAGTTTAATAGTTCTTATTAATTTAAAAGAGTTAGATAGAGAGGAAGGATTATTAAAAGAACTAAATATCTAGAATATAAAAAGAAGGAATACCTATAAGAAGTAGAAGAGGGATTATAACTTATAGTAAATAGCTAACTTTATAAAATATTTTAACTACCCTAGGTTTATAAAACTATTTATATTACCCTACTTAGCCCCTATTACTCTAAGAGATATTATATTTAACCCTACTAATACCTTAGTAGGATTTAATACTATAAGACCTAAAGGGAACCCTATATTAAATAAGAATAAGCTTATATTAGTAGTCCTATAGTATATATAATAAAACTAAGAATCTACGAATTACTTAATAACCTAGTATAGAAGAGGGTTATTTATTATAACTTTAGCCTAGGTAAAATATTTAGTAAATTTTAATAATATATAAGGGAAGCTAATAAGATAAGAGGAGTTAAATAATTTAGAGGTTATAGCCCTTTTTATATTTATAATTAAGAGCTACCTTTATAATATCTATACCCTAATCTATAAACTAGCCTAGTAACCTAGAAAAGAAATTAATAAGGCTTTTATAAAGCTTAAAAGAGTAGAGGTAAAGAATCTCTAGGATATTACTAAGGCTTTCTTTCTACTAAATTATAGTAATTATTACTAGGTTATAATCTTTATAAACTAGTTAACTAGCTATTACTTCTATTATAACTTATATAGGACTAGAATAGTAATTAGTAGTTTATTAAGGCTATATAGGACCTTAATACGTAGTATTATAAGATAGGAGCCCCTTTATAACTCTAAAAGCTCCTATTAATTAATATCTATATAATTAATTTAGTTTAGTAGAGGGATAGATTTATATATAGCCTCTAGTATATTAAATAAGCTAGAGCTCGAATTTAAGAAGGATTACTATCTCTATATTTTAATAGTATAACCTTAAGTAATAGTATATTATTCTCTAACTCTAAAATCCCCTTAGTTACTTAATATATATTTATAATTACTACTTAGTTCTTTAACTTAACTATTAATAATAATATAGCTCTATAAGATATCCTATTAAGCTAAGAAGACTTTAAGAAAGTAATTTGCTTCCCTTTATACCCTCCTACTCCTTTACCTATAGATAATAATATAATAGACTTTAGAAATAATAATAATATTACGCTATTTCTTATAGTAGATATTCCTTAACCTATTTATAGATTATTAGTATTATCTAGGTCTACTTTATTTAAAATACTAGATAATAAGCTTAAATACCTTAGATATTAGCTTTAGTTATAAGTCTTATAGACGCTAAGTTATAATCTAACTATTAAGCTATACCTAAGAACTATACTTATAGATATACTATTATATCCTAAGCAGCCTAGTCCTTTAAATAAATATAACTATAACTATATATATTATATCTAGTAGAGAGTTAACTAATAGGATTAGATTAAGTAAAATACGCCTAAGGGAGTATATTATTATAACTTCTTATACTTAGTATAATAAGGCGGCTAGTTTTAGCTATACTAAGGATTAGAATAAGATAAGGAGTATAATAAAGAGGAAGAGGTAGTAAAGCTATTATTAAGATATAACTTATAGTAGAAGATAGCTAAACCTAAGGGATCTTCTTAATAATAAGATTATTTACTTAGAAGATATTATTAATAAATTAGATCTATAAATAGAGTTTATTTACTATTTCTATAAAATAGTTTTATTTATTTGTTAAAACTCTTCTTTATAGTATTATAAAAAGTCTTAAGGGGATAATTAGAATAGAATAAGATAGACTTAGCTATATAACTTTTAGAAAACTCCCTTAATATATAGACTTATTATAAGAAGACTATAGAGTAGAGCGTAAAAGAGAGGAGTATAATAAACTTAAGGAGAGTATATATATTATTATAATTAGTACCTTAATAATCCTATACCTCGTTTTTTAGTATTTTCTTAGTAAATCCGCGCCTAATTTAGATAATCTCTTTTAATTAGATCTATAAATTATTCTATATATCTTTTAAGCTTACTTATAAGATTCCTACCCGTTTATAGGTAGAGCTATATTATTTATTATCTTTCTAGTTCCTATCGGTTCTAGCCCTTTCTAATAGTTATTAGATCTAGAAAGCTTAGGAAGCTGTACTTTTAAATTAGATATTGTAATAACTTTTAGGAGTATAATATATAAGCTCCAATATAGTATAGAGATCATAATAGTAAGATAAGATAGTTATATAGCCTAGTAGTATTAACTATAGCTTTATTATATATAATATAGCGTTATTGTTAAACCTAGAGATTATAGGTTTAACTCGTTATTATTCCTCCTCTTTTATTCCTCTTTCAGGGTCTTTAAGTAAATGTTGAGTTATAGTAGACCCTTTAATAGTTAGGATAACCAACGGTATATAGCCTATATTAGGCCTCGATCGTGAAGCAGTATAGATATAGGTAAACTAAGACTTATATAGGCTTAGGGATAACTCGAAGATATAATTAAGGGGCGCGAGGTTGAATAGTTTTGCTATAATATCGTCTCGTTTCGTAGTAATAGAGGTATTAATAGTAGTATAATCGAATTAATATGGGTTCTAAATAGCTTCTCGTAGGAGGCTTCGATCTTTTAACTAGCAAACTAGTCTAGCTAGTATTTCTGGTTCAGCGTAGGAAGGTTATTATAGTAAGGAGGAGGTTGAATAGGTGTGAGGTTATCGAAAAGGTTTAAGCTAGGCTCATAACCTATAAGAATAGGGATATAAGTAGCAAAGGGGATACTAAAATAGCCTGAATAACGGATATTAATAGGCTGAGTAATATGGTGATAAAAGCTAATAAATTTAAGCATAAGGAGGTATCTTTCCTGGAATTAATTAATAGAGAAACCGTTGAATATTGATAGTATTAATGATGTTGTTTCTAAGTTATAAATCCTACCCTCACGAAGTGAGGGGTAAGATATTCTAAAACGTAGCTATAAAGCAGTAGCTTATTAAGCAGAAATCGCGCTTAGATCACTATGTGGTCCGTGCGCAATTTCTATATAGTTATAGCTATAAAGCTAAGGATTATAAATATATATAAGGTTATTGCTATTATTAGAATTTATATAGACTTTTAAAGTATTTATTCCATAAAGAAAATACTTTTATAGTTATTATTTTATGTTTTATAGTTATTAAAGTATTATTAAAGAGATATTAAAGGGATATTATATACGTATATAACTATATATACTATAGTTACTTATTAAGGTTTATATAACCCTTATAAGATTATTATAGAATTCTTTAAGATATACCTTCGGTATTCTTACAATAAAATTACGAGAGGACTTTTAGTAGTCTCTAGTATAAAGTAGGTTAGTTAGATAGTATTAAATATTACCTATAATAGCAAAAGGGGCGTTAGCGAGATAGGCCCTAGCGTAGTATTAGTTACTACTATTATTATAATATTTTTGGCGAAATAGGCCTTATTAACGATTTAGTAGTGATAAGGTAGCCCGCACTAATAGTGCGTGCTAAGAAAAAGTGTATAGGAGGGACGTTGATTTAAAAGAGTTAGATAGGGAGGAAGGATTATTAAAGGAACTAAATATCTAGAACGTAGGAAGAAGGAATAATTATAAGAAGTAAAAGAGGGATTATAACCTATAGTAACTAGCTAACTTTATAAAATATCTTAACTACCCTAGGTTTATAAAACTATTTATATTAACCTACTTAGCCTATATTACCCTAAGAGATATTATGTTTAACCCTACTAATATATTAATAGTATTTATTATTACGAGACCTAAAAGGAACCCTATACTAAATAAAGACGAGCCTATACTAGTAGTCCTATAGTATATATAATAGAGCTAAGAGTCTATAAATTACTTAATAACCTAATATAGAAGAGGGTTACCTATTATAACTTTAGCTTAAGTAAAATATTTATTAAACCTCTATATAATATAAGGGAAGCTTATAAGATAAGAAAACTTAGATAATTTAGAAGTTATAGCCCTTTTTAGGTTTATAATTAAGAGCTACCCTTATAATATCTATATCTTAATCTATAAACTAGCCTAGTAACCTAGGAAAGAGATTAATAAGGCTTCTATAGAGCTTAAAAGGGTAGAGGTAAAGAATCTTTAGGATATTACTAGGGCATTCTTTCTACTAAATTATAGTAATTCTTACTAAGTTATAATTTTTATAGACTAGTTAACTAGCTACTACTTCTACTATAACGCTATATAGGACTAGAATAGTAATTAGCGCTTTATTAAGGCTATATAGGACCTTAATATATAGTATTAAAAGATAGGAGCCCCTTAATAACTCTAAAAGCTTCTATTAATTAATACTTATATAGTTAATTTAGTTTAATAGAGGGATAGATTTATATATAGCCTCTAATACATTAAATAGGCTAGGGCTCTAATTTAAGAAGGATTACTATTACTACTTTTTAATAGTATAACCTTAAGTAATAGTATATTACTTACTAACTCTAAGATCCCCTTAGTTAGATAATATATATCTTTAATTACTATAGAGTTTTATAACTTAACTATTAATAGTAGTATAGCTCTATAAGATACCCTATTAAGCTGAGAAACCTTTAAGAAAGCACCTTTCTTCCCTCTATACCCTCTTACTCCTTTACTTATAGATAATAATATAATAAACTTTAGAAATAATAATAATATTATACTATCTCCTATAATAAATATTCCTCGACTTATTTATAGATTATTAGTATTATCTAGATCCTCTTTATTTAGAATACCAGATAATAAGCTTAAATACCTTAGATATTAGCTTTAGTTATAAGTCTTATAAACGCTAAGTCGTAGTATAACTATTAAGCTACGCTTAAGAACTATACTTATAGATATATTATTATATCCTAAGTAACCTAATCCTTTAAATAAGTATAACTATAGTTATATAAACTATATCTAGTAGAGGGTTAACTAGTACGATTAGATTAAATAGAATATACCCGAGGGAATATACTATTATAACTTTTTATACTTAATATAATAGGGTAGGTAGTTTTAGCTATACTAAGGGTTAGAGTAAGATAAGGAGTATAATAAAGAGGAAGAGGTAATAAAGCTATTATTAAGGTATAACCTATGATAGAAGATAGTTAAACCTAAGGAACCTTCTTAATAATAAGTTTACTTACTTAGAAGACGTTATTAATAGAATAGATCTATAAATAGAGTTTATTTACTATTTCTATAAAGTAGTTCTATTTATTTCTAAAACCCTCCTCTATAATATTTTAAAGAGTCTCGAGGGGATAATTAGGATAGGATAAGATAGATTTAGCTATATAGCTTTTAAAAAAGCCCCCTTAGGTTATAGGCTTATTATAAGAAGACTATAGAGTAGAGCATAGAGGAGAGGAGCGTAGTAGGCTTTATTATTATAAATAGATTATTATAATAAAAACCTTAATAATCCTATATCTCGTTTTATAATATTTTCTTAGCGAATCCGCACCCGACTTAAATAATCTCTTTTTAATTAGATCTGCGAAATATTTTATATATCTTTTAAGCTTACTTTTAACATTCTTACCTATTTATAGGTAGAGTTATGTTATTTGTTATCTTTCTAGTTCCTATCGGTTCTAGCCCTTTCTATTACTAGGGCATACTTAAAGCTCTCTATATTATACTAGGTAGGGTTATAGTTATAGCCCTTCTAGTTAGTAGAATATTATAACTATCCTTAGTATAACTAGCTAGTAGTTACTTATATAACCTCGTATTCTAGCTTACTATTAAACTTAATCGCTAGTAGTAGGGCATTAAATTAACTTAGTAGTAGATCCCTTGTAGCTTTTTAAAGCTTACTAGGGTAGAATATTAAGTAATAGTTATATTCTTTTAGTAGGTCTAGTACTTATATTCCCCTAGGGCTAGTAGATTTAATTAGCTATAATCTATCCTATAGTATAAATAGCTTTAAGGAGTCCTCCTAGCGCTATCCCTCTATTAATATATATACTCATAGAGTCTCTTATAGCTAGGTTATTAGGTTAATAGTAGCGGTTTATAATATAAGTATAATACTATTAAGCTATAGCTATATTACCTTCAGTAATATCCTAGATATTATAGAGGTTTTATACTAGCTACTAGGCGTTACTTTAGTTAATTCTTTCTCTTATTATTAAGAACCTTTATATATACTTATCCTAGTTAAAAGTTATTTATAATAGGTACCCTTATTTAATTTTAAATAGTATTAGACCTATAGTTTTATTTAATAGTAGTACCTAAGTAAAGTCTATAATAGGGAGTATTTCGCTCTAGTTATCCTAGAACTAGTTTATTTATAGGTATTAGGATAGGATAGGATAGACTTAGCTATATAACTTTCGGAAAACTCCCTTAGCGCACGGACCCGTTATAGGGGGATAATAGAGTAGAGCGTAGAGGAGAGGAGCGTAGCAGAGGAAAAGATAGTATTATTATTATTACTATTAGTACCTTAATAACCCTATACCTCGTTTTTTAGTAATTTCTTAGCGAATTTATACCTAATTAAGATAATCTCTTTAGATTAGATCTATAAATTATTCTATATATCTTTTAAGCCTACTCTTAATATTCTTACCTATTTATAGATAGAGCTATATTATTTATTATCTTTCTAATTCCTTTTAGTTCTAGCTCTTTCTTAATAGTACCTAGAGGTAGATTCTTTTACTCTTTTTAATAGCTTTTATAGGCTTCTTAGAGAGTTAAGTACCTTCGCTACGTCTATACGTCCCTGCTATTAATATATATATATATATAATTAATCTAGTTTAAATATAATAATAACTTAAGAAATTTATAAGTAATAAATAATAATAATATAAATAATAATAAAAACGTAGTTTAAAGAGAGAAAGATATTTATAGACCTACCTTAGTTCTAAGGGAATAATAATAGCTATACTTTCTTATAGAATTAAGGTAGGAATAATATAGACCTTAAAATCCTCCCTTTCTCTTTTTTTTATATACTATTAGTAGGTTCTAGCGAGTATATCCCTTTCCTTACCCCCTTATATATTATTAAAACCGCTATTATTTAACTAGTAAGTTATAACTAATATAGCTAAGATAGCTATATATAATATTAATATAGAGATTAGCAGTCTTACTAAGCCAATAAGTATAGCGAGATTAACTAGATTAGTAACTAGGGATTAATAAACCCCTTACTATTATAGCCCTAAGTACTAAGAGCGACGTGCTAACTTTAGAGAGATATTAATATAGAGAAGCTATAAATTCTTCTAAGATAAGAGCGTTATTAAGAAGACCCTTCTATCTTAAGTAATAAGACTTAAAGTAGATCTATAATAGCTTAGAGTAATAAGATCGAGGTTACTAGACCTTTCCTATATTTATTTAGTTATTTAGCTTATACTATTTTCTTTTTCGTTTTATTTAAAGAAAGTTATACCTACTTACTTTATCTTTCTATTTAGAAGATATTATAATAATAACTTTACTCTATTAATTATAATACTTTATTACTTTAACTATATAATATTAACTTTAATATTTATAGACCTATAAGTATTATATCTTTTTTTTCCTTAGCTAACTTAGATACTAGATCCTCTTCTAATAAGGGGAAATAGCCTAAAGAGAGATTTATAAGAGCTTCGTTTAATAAGATATAACCTTATGCTATAAGGTAGCTAGCTTCTAATAATAATATAGATAGGTTTATAAATCCTACTTCTAGAATAGGAGTAATACCCTTAAGTACTCTATATTCCCCTAAAAGAAGTTATACTAATTAGGATATTATAGCCCTTACTAATCTCCTTATAAGACGTCCTCCTATTATAGTAATAACTCCCTATTTAACTAGAGCGCCTAAGTTTATTAGGACTAATATCTCTAACTTTATTACTAACTATAAGAGCCTTTTAAAGCTTTACTATAAGATTAATAAAGATATAAAGAACGAGGTCTATATATATAGCTCTAGTAACTATTAAGATATAGTAAAATCTTATATTAATAAAGCTAAGACTTAGAAGGAAGCTAAGGAGAGACTTCTAGACTAATTTAGATTTATAGACCTAAAGCCTTATTAAGATCCTAATAAGGAACTTTAGAACCTAGTTATAGGATCTTATATTAAGGATAATAACCCTTCCTAGGTTATAGTATTAATTACTACTATTTAATACCTTTAATAGAGAGCTATCTAGTATAGAGACCTAGAACTTACTAACGCTAAGCTTATTTATATTACTTATTACTATTTTTTAGAGAGGGCTATAAGAGCTATAGCTTAAAGTCTTAATTACTAACTTACTAAGGTTATTTTAAAGTAGTAAGTTATAATAGAAGACGCCCTAATTAAATAGTCTACTACCTGCTAGGAACTTTAATAGTTATCTAGCCTTATTAAGCCTAAGCTAGTAAGAACGCTTTATATCCCTACGAAGATAATTCTAATGAGGTAGAGGGCTAAAACTAAGGAACCCTCTATAGCCTAGACTATTAGCTTAATTATTAACTCTCTTATAGAGAACTTTAGGACCCTAAATATTAATAGGGCTAATTATAAGACTAATATCTTAACCCTTATTAAGAAAGTTACTAGCTAAGGAGATAATACTTTTAATCTAAATACTATAGAAGCTATTAAACCTTATAAATAATAATCTTAGGACTATTTATAGACTTAATACTAATAATAGTAATACTTTTACTTATAAGCTAGATATAGGGATTACTAAGGAGGATACTAGTAATACTAGGGATTTAGGAGAGGTAGAGTAAGAGGAGGCTATAGAGGCTTCTAATAAGATAGATTACTATAGTATATACTATTTTAGGCTATAGGGGCCTGCTAGGTTTATAGTACTATTAACTATATTATTATTAGCTACGTTAAGTATCTTAAGGCTAGCTAGAATAGGGTTTACTACTACGTATCGCCCTACTACTTTATTAGCACCTTAGATATAAGTACTAAGGTTAAGACGGGTATTATTAATAAAGGCTATAACTATAAATTAACTAATAGTTAGATAATTTTAAAGTATATCCTAATTATTAAGGATACCTTTATATACTATATAATTACTATAAGTAAGTTAGTAGAGAAATAGTAGCTAAAGCTTCTAGAGGAGGTTATAAGAATTATTAGTTATAATAAGATACGCCCTAAACTATCTATTAGCTTTATAAAGTTATTAAAGGATACTACTTAATTATATAACTTTATAGACGCAATATTCTTTAGCTTTAAGGTAAAAAACTAATATATTAACCTAGTAGAAGATATTATTACTATAGAAAGAGGGAAAACTAGAGGGTATTATATAGAACCTTATAATACTTATTATTACTAGGCTCCTTAAATAGTAGACCTACCTATAATTTAAGACCCTCCTATTTAAATTACTTAGAGAGTTATAGAGCTCCTAGATAATAAGGAAGATACTAAAAACGCTATATTACTAGATACCCCTAAGAAATAAGTTAAGTAGTAGAAATAGGATAAATAAGATAAGCTTCGGATTTAATATAGTAATTTATAAATAAGCTATACTCTTACCCTTAAGCTATATAGTAAAAGAGTAAATAGGAAGGTAGCTATCCCTAAAGCCTTCCTTTATTAGAACTAGCCTAATTAGAATAGAATAGTTTATAAGACTACTAAAGCTATAATTACTAAGTATAAGGATAGATATAACTTAAAAGTATAAGAGGTCTTTATTCCTATTAACGTTACGCTTCTAAATTAATTTAATAAGACTAGAGAAAGTAATAAGGAGCTATAAGAATAAATAAATTAATAGAATAATAATAAGAACTATTCTAAAGGCTAAGTAACTTTAGCTACTATTTCTATAGACTTACCTAAGGATTTATAGACTAAGGTAATTTAATTTAATTACTATATAATTAATCCTATTTTTAAGATAGGCGCTATAATAGAAGATTAGGATTTAGTATTATTTCTACTACTAAGACGTATTACTATCCTAGACTTTATTATAACCTACTAGTAGATTACTATTACCCTCTATAGCCCTATAAATATATTAATTAGGGGGATTATTAATAGTAGCTCTGCTATTAACCTTATTAGTAAAAGTTATATTAAGCGCCTAGGCTTATAGAGCGATATAGTTAAGATAAATATAGGGATCTATAGGATTACTAATAGAGAATAGAGAACCTAATTTATAGGTATAATTATAGATAATATTTATATTAGTAGTAATTAGATTTAAAATATTAGCTTTTTTATTTTCCCTAAAAACGCTTATAATAAGGACCCAGTACTAGGAGCTCCTTTTATCTTAAAAACTTAAATAACGCTAGATTATATATAGAACTAGATTATTAGAGTCCTTTAGTCTAGGAATATAAAGATTAATATCCTACTATTATTTTATATAGGAGACTTAACTACTTAATTCCTAGAAATTATTACTAAGATAGACTGCTTTATTTCTTCTTAATATTAATATACTCTCTTATCTCCTATAGAGGAGGGGAAATAGAGGTTACTACTAATAGACCTAATATAGTAATAAGCTTAGACTTTATAGGAGATAATTAGTAAGTTAATAATATTAAGAATAAGGAAGAGTTAGATATAACGCTAGGGAGTATAAGGATATACTAGGATATTAAAGCAATTTAATAAGCTTTTAA
>JAVHLU010003231.1:0-12529 GCA_036785755.1 Colletotrichum ledebouriae
TTTCCTTTATGGAATAAATACTTTAAAAATCTATATAAATTCTAATAATAGCAATAACCTTATATATATATATATATATATTTATAATCCTTAGCTTTATAGCTATAAATATATAGAAATTGCGCACAGACCACATAGTGATCCGAGCGCGATTTCTGCTTAATAAGCTACTGCTTTGCAGTTACGTTTCAGAATATCTTACCCCTCACTTCATGAGGGTAGGATTTATAACTTAGAAACAATAATAACATCATCAACAATATCATCAATAATAACATTATTAATACTATTAATTAATTCTAGGAAAAATACCTCCTTATGCTCAAATTTATTAGCTTTTATCACCATATTACTCAGCCTATTAATATCTATTATTCAGGCTGTTTTACCGCCCCTTTTGCTACCTATATACCTATTCTTACAAAAATTCAAATATTGTCTAAATATATAATATAAATAAGGCCTCTAGCCACTACATAGTAATCTTACCTCCTTAAGTGCAATAGACCTTCTAACTCCGCGCCTCCTAATAATATATAGCCTTTAGTCACGTGATCCTTTCCTAACTATAGCTATACTTATACGTACCCTACTAGATAGCCTCATGATTTTTAACTTTATATTTATAATAACGTGGTTTTTAATTATTCAATAGACTACGAAACTATTAACTTATCCTCTCGCGCACTACCCGCGCTACTAAAACCGCCTCTATTACCGCTTCGTCCGCTAGCTATATTATCGTTAGTAACGCTCTCTCTATATTAAAGCAATTAGTATAAGCTATACTTTCTAACCCCTAATAGGCCTAGGCTACCTAGGCCGCCTCTGCCTTAGTAATATAGAGGACCTACTCGAAGACGGGCTACTCTATAGGGTATATAATAACCTACTAAACTTCTACTACTAAGTTTACTTACTTAGCTCTAATATTATTACGCCTTATAGAGTCCCCTATAGGGGTATTAAAATAAGCCCTCTTAAGGGCTATAATAATAATATACTCTTTATATATAGCGGAGTAGTTAATAAAAGAGCGGGTTTTATTAATTATAACTAGGCTAAACTCTCTAGTAATCCCCTCTATATTATTTATACTAAAGGGTATACCTCGCTTAGCCTTAGTATATTTATATATAAGGTCTAGTATTAATATAGTTAAAGGATAAGAATAAAGAAGAGGGAGAGGTATAAAGCCCTACTTATAGAGCTTCTTATACTTCTAGCTATAAGAACCTCTTAGGAAAGACCTCTTTAGTTAAGGAGTTACCTCTTATATAATAGTATTTATAATACCTTTCGTCCCTTATTAAAAGGTTAACCTTTTAGCTTAAGGAGTTATCTTATATACTAGCTTTTAGTTTTAATACTTTGCTAGAAGGTTAACCTTTTAGGTTAAGGAGTTATCTTATATAGTAGCCTTTATAGTACCTTATTAGAAGGTTTAGTAAGGGTATTACTACGAGAGCCTTAGTAGCCTATTTAGCTCTAATAATTAGCCCTAGTATAGCGCGCGTCCGAATTTATACGAGGGTTTAATTATAAGTAATAGGAATATATAGGGTTTTTATATTATTTTCCTTAACTAGTAGAGGGTATAGGTTAAAATACCTATATAGGATTTCCTAAATTATGCTTATAAACTAGGTAAATTTATTATAGTCTTTTTTCGAAGGGGCTGCGGCATAAGTCCGAACTTAATAATATAAATAATATTAACTAGGCTTATAAGTAACTTATTAATAAATATTTAAAAAGTAGTAGGTATATTAATAAGCTTAAATAGTATAATATACTATTTATAATAGCTATATTATATATAGAATACTATTTTTTATTTATCTCCCTCTTAGATACTTACTTAGTTATATATATCCTTAAGGTTAAGCTTAGTAAAGTACTTAGCTCTAGAGATCTAGTTAAGGATTTTATTAATTAGAGAGAGAGAGAGGTATAATTCTTAGTAGTTACCTAGTTAAGCCCTTAGTAGTCTATATATAACTTTAACTTACCTCCCTTCTTTAGAATAAATAGAATTAATACCCTTATTAGGCTTACTAATATATAAATCTATTCCTTTTATAAGGCCTTATAGATATAATCCCTTGACTCCTCTAACTCCCTTTTAGCTAATAAATATATAGATTTAAATAGAGACTTAGTCCTAGGCTCTAGGTTAATAAGGTAGCTCCTAATAGTTCTAAATTCTAATATAGTTCTTACTAAGTTAATATTAAATACTTTTTTAAAGTCCTAATACTCTAATAGGATATTTATTTTAATATTTTTAATATCCTTAGGGCTTTAGATATCCTCTAGGTAGTTAGTAGTTAATATATAATTAACTTATACTACTCTTATAAGTACTACTCTCGCTTTATTCTTAATATACCTAAGTTCCTTCTTAATTATAATAAGGTAAATACTTTTCTTAGATAGGGGAAAGGTTTAGCTTAAATCCCTCTAGTTAAGATTAGAGTACTCTACTATATACTAAGGGATCCCTAGGATACTATTATATTTACTACTATTACTAATCCTAAAGTTATATAAAGCTATTTATTAAATACTAATACTATTAGTTATCTAAGTAACTAACCTTTATATATTATAATTAGGTCCCTTAGATACCTATATTCCCCTAAGAATCTCTAACTTATTAGCCTATAGTTAGGTATTAGCTACGATCCTCTAGTTTATAATATTCTTATTAGCTTTATAATTAATAAGTATTGCTTGCTTAGCTCTAATGCTATCGCGCCTTATAGAGTCCCCTATAGGGGTATTAAGGTGAGCCCTCTTAAGGGCTATGCTAATAATACGCTCTCTATATATAGCGGAGTAGTTAATAAAGGAGCGGGTTTTATTAAGCTCGGAATTACGCCGCAGCCCCTTCGCAAAAAGACTATAACAAATTCACCTAGTTCGCAGGCATAATTTAGGAAATACTATATAGGTATTTTAACCTATACCCTCTACTAGTTAAGGAAAACAATATAAGAACCCTATATATTCCTACTACTCGCAAGCAAACCCTCTGAATATTATAGAGTCGGACGCGCGCTATACTAGGGCTAATTATATCGGAGCCGAACGGGCTACTAAGGCTCTTATAGCCTAGAAAAGCTACTATATGAGATAACTCCTTAACCTAAAAGGTCGACCTTCGAGCAAGGTGCTAAAGGTGCTACGAAAGCTACTATATAAGATAACTCCTTAACCTAAAAGGTCGACCTTCTAATAAGGTAAACGCTACTATATAAGAGGTAACTCCTTAACTAAAGAGGTCTTTCCTAAGAGGTTCTTATAGCTAGAAGCATAAGAAGCTCTATAAGTAGGGCCTTATACCTCTCCCTCTTCCTTATCCCTTAACTATATTAATACTAGACCTTATATATAAAAACGCTAAGCCTGCGCGAGGTACGCCCTTTAATACTAATAATGCGCAAGAGCTTACTAGAGAGTTTAGTATTAATATAATTAATAAAACCCGCTCCTTTTTTAACTACTCTATTATATATAGAGAGTATATTATTAATATAGCCCTTAAGAGGGCTCTTATTAATACCCCTAGAGGGGATACTCGCTATTATATTATAGCTAAGTAAGTAGACTTAGTAGTAGAAGCTAGGTAGGTCGTTACGCACCCTATAGAGTAGCCCTTCTTCGAGCAGGTCCTCTGCACTATTAAGGTAGAGGTAGCCTAAGCCCCTTAGGGCTTATTAGTAAGTATAGCTTATGCTGACTGCTTTAATATAGAGAGAGCGTTACTAACGACGGCATAGCTACGAAGGCGTTAGCTAACCCGATTGAATAAGAGGACTACTTTAACTATATAAATTAATAAAGTCTAAAACGGCTAATATATAGGACGCTGCTCACTAAAGATAGTAACGACTTCTAGCGGACGAAGCGGTAATAGAGGCGGTATTAGCAGCGCAGGTAGTGCGCGAGAGGAAAAGTCGATAGTTTCGTAGTTTAAATAATTAAAAACTACGTTATTATTAATATAAAGTTAAAGATCGTAAGGCTATAGGTACGTATAAGTGCGGCTATAGTTAGGAGAGTTATAATTACGTAACCGAAGGCTATATATTGTTAGGAGGCGCGGAGTTAGAAGGTCTGTTGCACTTGAGCAGGTAAAATCACTATGCAGTGGCTAGAGGCCGAGCGGGTTTTATTAATCGTATCGAGGCTAAACTCTCTAGTAATCCCCTCTATATTATTTATACTAAAGGGCGTGCCTTGCTCGGGCTTAGCGTATTTATATATAGGGTTTAGTATTAATATAGTTAAGGGATAAGGATAAGGATAAGGGAGAGGTATAAGGCCCTACTTATAATAGAGCTTCTTATGCTTCTAGCTATAAGAACCTCTTAGGAAAGACCTCTCTAGTTAAGGAGTTACCTCTTATATAGTAGCATTCGCAGCACCTTTAGTACCTTACTAGAAGGTTAACCTTTTAGGTTAAGGAGTTATCTTATATAGTAGCTTTTACCTTATTAGAAGGTTTAGCGAGGGTATTACTACGAGAGCCTTAGTAGCCCGTTTAGCTCCGATATAATTAGCCCTAGTACGGCGCGCATCCGACTTTATATAAGGGTTTGCTTATAAGTAGTAGGAATATATAGGGTTCCTATATTATTTTCCTTAACTAGTAGAGGGTATAGGTTAAATACTTATATAGTGTTTCCCGAATTATACCTACGAACTAGGTGAATTTGTTATAGTCTTTTTGCGAAGGGGCTGCGGCGTAATTCCGAGCTTAATAATTAATAAGTATAATATTAGTTTTCTAGTTACTTATAACTTAGATCTATATTATTACTTTAATATAATATTATCACGAATAGCGAATAGGCGAAGGTTAGCACACTTTAATCGCGCTATATTAAGTGGATTCTACGTTAAGGAAGGGAAAAGTCTAACTATAGGCTAGCATAGCCCTAGAAGGCTAAAGAGCCGCTTAGTAATTATATAACCCGCAAGCTATATAACCTGAAGATTAGATAGATCTAACCTAGCGCTATAATATCACCCCACCCTTTTACTAGTATTACTATCTATAGTAATTAGCTATTATAATATAAATAATTTCCTAAATAATATCCCCTCCTTTCTATTCTTATACTTATACTAGAGCGTTATTATTATCTATAGTAGCGGGGTTTCTATCTTAAGTAGTAGCTAGGAGCTAAGCTAAAAAGTACTTTAGTAGTCCTATAGTAGTTAGGTTAGTAGTATAGAAGTCTTACAGCGCTACTAGGGCGTAGTTAAAACTCTTATTATTATACTGAGTAGGATTATAGTTATAATAGCTCTAGTTAGCGTAATACTATAGCTATTCTTAATATAACTAGCTAGTAGTTATATATATAACTTTATATTCTAGCGTATCATTAAACTTAATAATAAGAGGGGGGGCCTTAAATTAACCTAGTAGAGGGTCCCTAGTAGCTTTCTAAAGCTTACTAGGATAGAATACTAAGTAATAGTTATATCTCTTTAATAGGTCTAGTACCTAGGTCCCCCTAGAGCTAGTAGCTTTAATTACCTATAAGCTATCCTATAGTATTAATAGCTTTAAAGAGCTTTCTTAGTACTATCCTTCTATTCATATATAGATAGAGTCCCTTATAACTAGGTTATTAGGCTAGTAATAGTAGTTAGTAGCTTAGGTATAGTATTATTAGACTATAGCTATATTTCCTTTAGTAATATCCTAAGTATTATAGAGGTTCTATATAAGCTACTAGGTATTACCTTAGTTAATTTTTTCCTTTATAGTTAAGAACCTTTATATATATTAGTCTTAGTTAAAGCTTATTTATAATAGGTATCCCTATTTAATCTTAAATAATATAAGCCTTATAGTTTTACTTAGTAATACTACTTAGGCGAAGTCTATAATAGGGAGTATTTCGCTCTAGTTATCTTAAAACTAGTTCATTTATAAATATAAGTATTAAGTTAGATATTAATTAAGAGTTTCTATCTATCTATTAGTCTCTATATAACTTACTATACTTAACTATATAATTACGCTATATCTTATAGAGCTCGTTTTAAAAGTTAGAAGTAAACTGAGGGCCTCTATTAGATATAATTATAGCGGGGAAGCCTATATATTAGAAAATATAAGTATAGTATAGCTAGGCGAGGTCCCGCGCTATAATAGTCTTATAATAGGGGTGAGAAACTATCTTCTTTAATAAGTAATATACTATTATAAATACGTTATTATACTTATAGTAATTAGGTAGATAGGATATAAAATTTATTATAATATACTCCTAGGGGTAATCTAATATAAATAGGGGCTTTAACTCGCCTAGAGGCTTATTTCTTAGCTTCTAAGCCTAGTAGTAAGTATAGTAGTTATAAATATATTACTTAATATTAGTAGTTAGGTAAGGCTAGTAGTAGTATTCCTTTAGGAGTTTAACTGTCTTATTTTAACCTAGGTATATTATAAGCTTTTAAATATAAGCTTTATAAATTAACTTTATATATAAACCCTCTTCTTCTAGTATTATAAGCTTCCTATTTATGATTAGAAGTCTATCTCTTATCTTCTAGTATTTCCTTTCTATAATAATAAGTATCTTTAGCGCTTTAAGTAATAATATATCTAATCTATAGTTTAATTATAAGATCTATTTAACTAGGAGGTAGCTTTATAGCTTATCTTCTAGCTCTAGGTATTAATAATAGCTATAGGACCAATTAAGGTAGCTTCTAGTAGCTAGCGTAGTTTACTTATAACCTCTAGAGATAGATAGGTAGGTAGTAATAATACCTAAGCATAGTTTAATTTATAAATAGCTTATTAAGCTTAAAGACTTTTATTCTTCTATAAGAGGGTATTAGCTAGCACGTTTTTATACCCTAAGTAGTATTAAATATAGAAGTTAAAACTAGCTAAGATACCTAACTAGTAGGCCTAGTAAATATTTAGAAGCTACTTAGTTATAAAGTAGAGTAATAATTAGTAGTCTATAATAACCTTAAAACGTTCGCAGCACCTTTAGCACCTTGCTAGAAGGTCGACCTTTTAGGTTAAGGAGTTATCTTATATAGTAGCTTTTGCAGCACTTTTAGCACCTTACTAGAAGGTCGACCTTTTGGGTTAAGGAGTTATCTTATATAGTAGCTTTCGCAGCACCTTATTAGAAGGTTTAGCGAGGGTATTTCTAGGCTATGAGAGCCTTAGTAGCCCGTTTAGCTCTAATATAATTAGCCCTAGTATAGCGCGCATCTAACTTTATAATATTTAGAGGGTTTACTTATAAGTAGTAGGAATATATAGGGTTCTTATATTATTTTCCTTAACTAGTAGAGGGTATAAGTTTAAATCCCCGTATAGTATTTCCTAAATTATACTTACGAACTAGGTGAATTTATTATAGCCTCTTTATAAAGGGGCTGCAGCGTAATTCTAAACTTAACCTTAAAACGCTAGGTAATTATAGAGAGTTTAGCCCTCTATTCTTCTAATATTAAGATAATTACTATTATCTTATAGTTATAAATAGGGTAATTTATCTCTATTAGTAATATAGTCTTTAAGAAATAAGCTATAGGGTGTTATAAATTATTATTAGGTTATTACTAGAGGAGAGTAGTAATATAAAGAGATTTAGAGGCGTCTATCTTAACTTAGGTGAGTAGTTTAAGCTTCTAGTAGTATAGGATAGGGGCTAATATTAGGGCCTCCTTTAGCGTTATAAACGCTACTATATAGTTATTATTAAAGTTAAAATAGGTACCTTTAGCTATAAGCCTAGCAACTAGTTAAGCAATCTTTTTATAATTTATAATAAATTAATAGTAGAAGTTATAAAACCCTAGGAAGGACTAGACGCTACGCACTATAGTTAGTTAATATAGTCCACGTAGTAGGCGAAAAATATAGGTGAAAATTCTATATATTTAGAAGGTTTTTTCCTTAAAGGCGATAAGTCCTTTTATAAGGGTTAACGCATTTAGGTACGTTTAACGCGTTAAACGCGTTAGACGCCCTTAAGTAGGATAACTACGCTAAGCGTATTTAGTATTAATTACTTATATAAGAAGAAAAAGGCGTTACCTACGATATATAGTATAAAATTTGATTTATACCTCCTATTATAGTAATATACTAGTAAGTAGAGCTATACTATTATATATAAGTAACTATATATAACCTTGCTTCCTTTCTATTCTATATGTTTTATTACGCCTTGCTTTAGGCTAAGGGAGTCTTAGGTATAGTATTAGCTATCTTTAAGAGGTCGGGGTAGTCCTTATCCTTATTATTAATAATCTCTTTAGCTATAACTAGGAGTTAGTTAATACTAATACTATAAGTAGTAGCTAGTTAGGTATTACCCTTATATTACTCTAGAAATAAGTAGCAAGATTTATTACTAACCTTAGGGTATAACTTAGTAATATTATTATTTTTAATTATAGTAATCGAGGTAGCGAGGGAGGCGATATTAGCGCAAAGGCCTCGAAAGTTAGTAGCATATTTATACTAAAAGTTAGCTATATCTATAGCTTTAGGGTTATTAAGGTCTAAAAGAACATAGATAGCGCTTAAGTCGTTACTATTAACTATAGCCTAACTAATATAAGCATTATCCTTAGTATATATACTAGGAAACTTATATCGTAGTATCTACTTAATAATAAAGAATATCGATATAGCGCTAAACTCCGGGTTACTTATAATTCGTTTAATAATAAATAAGTTAAGGGCGTAGATATATATATATAGACTAAGGATAATTAAGCTATTTTAAATAAGTATATATAGGGTAAGGCGTTTAGCGTAATAAGTAGTAATAAGGTTAGTTATATTAAAGAAATAGAGGCGCTAAAGGTATATATTAATTACCTCCTAAGTAGTTAGGAACTTTATATAGGAATAGGTAAGGTAATAGAGGCTAGCGATATAAGTATAGGATTACTAGTTTATAATAACGATCTTCTTAATACTAGTAGTAGTATTAGGCGTTTTAGTAGCGCTAGGCGTATTAATAGTATTAAAGGGGCTAATATTAGAGGAAGGACTAATATTAGGGCGATCCTCTAGGCTAGTAGCTTATACTATATACTTAGTAAACGACCTAGTAGTAAGGTATTATTCTAGGCTAAGGAAGCCTACGCTCTCTTATATTAGTTCCTAGGGAATAGTTATTATAATAAACTTAAACCTATTAGTAGCTAACTTAATAAATTAGCCTAGGTTAAGGGTAATAGCGCTAGTATTAGTAATATAACCCTCGGAGAGTGCTATAGTTAGGGCGATCTAGGTCTCCTTATATCTATTAAGTAGTATAGAGATATAGCTAATATATTTACTATAGGCTCGTATTCCCTTAATAGCCTTATCAATATTTATTATATTAGGGGTATTAATACTAGTAGCTTGCTTCTTAGGAGTAGCTATCTTATTAGTCTTATTCTAAGTAATAGGAGTTAATCTAGTACTAGTTATAATAATATTAGTTAATAATTAAGGTTTAATATATTTAGTAGCGTTAGTAGCTTAATTAGGTTAGCTAGTTTTAAGGGATAGTTTAAGCTAATTAGTATCAATAGTTTTATTAGCTTAATTATATTTAGTAGTAATAGGTTTATTATCTCTACTTAAGGCCTCTTTAGAATTAATAGAAATAGGTATACTCGCGATATTAGTAATATAATATAGGTTATATTAAAGGGAGTTCTTTATAGTATTATAGAGGGATAGCTACTCGAGGTTTAAAATAGCGTTAGGGAATTAGTAGTAGAACTTAATCTAGTTTATAGATAGTAGTTAGATAACTAGGTAAGCGTTAGTACTTAGGTAGATAATAAATAGGGTATTAGAAATAGTATAACTAGTTCTATAATATTAGGTCTCTTAGTTAAAGGTATACTTAAAGATTTCATAGTTATAAATATAATATCTAGGCTTATTACGAGGGATCTTAATATTAAGTAGGTAATAATAAATATAGTTAAGGGTAATATACTTAGCGTCTTTATATTTAGAGCGTTATCTATTTATAGTAAAGTAATACCTAGGTATATATAATATAAGTTACTCTAGTAGCGCTAAGTATATACCGATATAGAGTATTAGTAAGATTCCTTAATATCTAGACGAGGATAATAGTAATAAAGGGAGATATATAAGTATAATAATAGTATAGTAACAGGGTTAAAGGTATTAACGCTCTTTAGCGAAATATATATATAGAGGGAAAAATACGCTTAATACTAAGCGCGTAAAGGCAGTAGTAATAACTAATAGCGTTACCTAGTAATATAAATTTATTTTATATATATATAATTAAGCGCTAATTTTTCTTATTTGTTAAATAAGAGTAGGGATTAACCTTCTAGCGAGGAGGGCGGATACGTTTATAAAGGTTCTTATAGTACTAAGGGTAGAAGGAGTTTAAGAGGGAAGGTATAATAAGCGTAGTTATCTTTGCTAATAGGATAGATATAAATATCGCTATTATTAGGGTAAAGTTCTTAGATATATTAAGCGCGCTAAACGTCTTTATTTTATAATAAGGCCTTAGTTATAATACTCTTTATAGTCTACTTATCTATTTAAGGCGCTTTAAGCAGCGTATTCCTTATTTATAATATATATTATATTATTATACTAGGTCCTTATAAGGCCTTCCTCTTAAGCGCCTTAGTAGTCTTTTATTAGGCTCTAATACTAGTTTAATACCCTATTAGATAGGTCTTTATGCTTATACTTATTTATAGAGCTATTCTATCTCTTATTCCTTACTTTTAAATATAGTAATAAGTTTATCTACGTTTATAGCGTCTTTATCTATTTAAATAATATATATTAATAAGTAACCTTTCTATTTAACTAGATATTATACCTTTCCTCCCGCGAGGGTTCGCTTCTTAAGAATGCTTTCGATCTTAAAATACTTATATACTTTAAGCTAATAAATATTATTATCTTCCTTAATATTAACTAGGCCTTAGTAGTTATCTTAATAGTTAAATAGGTTACTACTAGGGGCTAGTATTAGTATAAATTAGACGATAGATATAACTAGGTAAATATTTATATTAGGTAGAATATCGAGGCGGTATATTAACTTACTAACGCATTTAAGGACCTTAAATAGAATATACTAGTAGCTATACTTTAGGTTTAGCTATCCTAGTAGATAATATCCTAATCCTATCTTAAGGTATACCTAGTTACTTAGCTTAAAAGTAATAAAATAATATTTTTTATTATACTATTCCTTTATATATAGCTAGGCTACTATAATTAAAACTTTCGCTTCCTCCTAGAAGATTTTATAGTTTATTTTAGGGTTAGTATTACCTAAGATATTTAACGCGTTATTAGTATTCCTATTATATAGGATTTAGTTTAGTAAATAACTAATAACTTATAAGTAGGCGTTATTAAGGTTATATTAAAGGCTTAGTAGTAATATTACCTAGTTATTATTAACGAGGTTAAGAAAGTAATAAATAGCTAGTTTAATAATTTAGTTTTTATATTCTAAAATACTATTAGTTTATAGATAATATACTATTAAGAACTTTAATTTAATATATAATTTAGCCTATAATATAGTCTAAAACTTTAATAGGAACTTCTAGTTATAATTAGATATAATAGCTTTTAGTATTCCCTAGTTGCTATATTAGAGGTTGCGAAGTAGGAGGTATCCCTAGATCTTAGTAGTATATATTAAGTAACCTAGGATAAGAAGAGTTACTTTAGAGAACTTATTAGTTATAGTAAGTATTATATTAAGAAGTAGGAAGTTCTCTACTTTATAGCTTAAATACTATAAAGGTATTTTAGGAAGTCTAATAATAAAGTCTATAGTAATTATATAGAAGGGAATAGCTAGTATTAATATTAGCTATATCGCGCTAAGTAGTAGTTAACGTTCTATATTTATAGTTCTATATTATAGGTAGTTAGCCACGTAATTATTAACTTATTATTTAAGATATAGTATATAATCGTTAATAGCTCTCTACGTCCGTTCCTTATTAAAGTGATAGTAGTTATTATAAGCTTCTTTAATAAGAGGCGTTATTAACTCTTTCGGGACGTAGAGCCTTTATTTATTAATATAAGGGTTAATATATTAAGGAAGACTATTATATATAACGAAGTTAAGGTCTATATTATCTACCTTTTTATAGAGTATCTTGTATACTCTACTCTAGGACTTAGAGTTAATATATAATTAGATAAGCTTAGCCTTAAAGTCGTTATTAAGAGATACTTCTATTATAAAGTTAATACCTATTAATATATTATCCTATATCTTATTAAGTTCCCTAACGTCTTTAATAGGGATTTCTATTATAAGTAGGCATAATAATATATCTATTATAATATTTAACGTTCTAGGGATCTAATAATATACTAGGGAGAACTAGCTAAGATATTCTAATAATAATATAAGTTATAAGTTAGACCTCGTCTTATCCTCTAACTATAGCGATATTTATTTAATAATATTATATATTACTAAATAGTTAG